>SJYA01000587.1:4291528-4317195 GCA_006410615.1 Neotragus moschatus
CATCTGGTGATGTCCATGTGTAGAGTCTTCTCTTGTGTTGTTGGAAGAGGGTGTTTGCTATGACCAGTGTATTTTCTTGGCAAAACTCTATTAGTCTTTGCCCTGCTTCATTCCATTTTCCAATCCAAATTTGCCTGTTACTCCAGGTGTTTCTTGACTTCCTACTTTTGCATTCCAGTCCCCTAAAATGAAAAGAACATCTCTTTTGGGTGTTAGCTCTAAGAGGTCTTGTAGGTCTTCATAGAATTGTTCAACTTCAGCTTCTTAAGAGTTACTGCCCAAATTCTAATCTGAGCTGTGTCAGTCTTTACATGCTCCATAGACTTTTCTGAGTTTTATTTTCTCACCAAGGTAACTAGTTTCAAACTAAAAGTTAGCATCAAATATCCTGTATCACTCTGTATTATAAGAGGATTACACAATGTATTCTATTTGATTTATACAAAGAATGGCATTGAGATCCAAAGCAGAATTAGAGGGGATCTAATTAAGGAGACTGTGATGGATTAGTAGAAACAAAGTTTTATTGGAAGGCAGAATATCCGAGTCCAGGTCTTGGCTCCATCACCTGCTATCTGTGGGTTTGCTTTTTCTTTTCTGGAAAGTCACCATAATCCCTTTAATATTCTAATTTTATAATCTATACAATGGAGATACTGGCATGCTACCTTAGAGGATGGTTAAGATAATTAGACCATGTAAACATATGTGAAGTTTATTTGAAAACTATATTTTATGAATGTGAGATATCCTTAGGGATAATCATTTATGTTGGATAAGTATATAGATCTTTTTCCAAGACATTTAGTGCTGCCTTAAATAGTCAAATTAACCTGAACAATTATAGAGTTAAAATTCGAGAGTGGTGCCAAGAGACATCAGAAAAATGTTAGCAATTTCATTAAATACTTGGATAAATATGACTTGAGATTCTTGATTGCCATCTTTCAAGTATCTGTTTGTATGAATTTTAGTATGCTTATTGCATAATGACTAAAAATCTTTAAAATAATGGCATACTAACTTCTGAAGCTCTTATTCATTTGTTGTACCAACAGTCACATAATTAAGATGCAATTTGCATGCAAATGAACTTAATTTTAGTAAAATATTTTAATGNAAAACTGCATGTAACCCAGATTTCGGATTAGCAGTCAGGACTTTAATATAATCATGATAAACCTGTTAAAGAAATTGGAGGAAAATGTGGGTAGAACTGGTGAGGCAATAGAAAACTTCAGAAAATATACAGAATGGTAAAGAACAAATGAAAAAAGTAAAACTGAAAAAAAAATCCAATATCTGAAATAAAAAATTCATTGCATTCAACTAACAACAGCTTGCACAAAAGAAAAGAAATGGTCGGTTACATAAAAAGAAGTCAACAGAAATTATCCATACCAAAATACAAAGAGCAGGCTGGCTGAAAAATATAACAGAGACTCAGTGGCCAATATGACAGCATCAAATGGTATAACACATGTAATCAAAGTCTCAGGAGAAGAAGAAAGGTTGTAGAAAAGAATATTTAAAGAAATACTGGCTGTACTTATTCCAAATTTGATCAAAAAGAACAACTAAAATGCAAGACACTCAGTGAACCCAAAACAGCATTAAAAAAATACATCTAGGTACATCATAGTCAAACTACTGATAATGAGAGGAAATTATGTCCAGTGGGACAAGGACATTAAAATATTGCCTGCATTTTTTTTAGAAATAGTGTAAATCAAAAGATAATGAAATAACAGTAATTCTGAAAGAAAAAATTCTATATCCAGGAAAAATATCTAAAATTTCAAGGTAAAAGAAGAGACATTTTCAAGTAGAGAAAAGTTGATAGCACTACAATAGATATACACAAAAATATGGCTAAATAAAGTTCTCTGACTAAAGGTAAATGACTCCAGAATTAAAATCTTTATATATAGGAAGGAATGATGAATATTATTTCTTTTCTTAAAATTTTTTAAAAGTAAATTGATTATTTTCACAAATAATAATAATGTATGTGGTGTTTGGAGCATATATAGAAGTAAAACTAATGATAATATAGCTCAAAAAATAGGAGAGACATAAATGGAATTATACTATAATAAGTCTTTTAAATTATATATATAATTATGTAATATTAATTTGTGGTATACTATGATTATCAAGGAATGTTCATTGTATCCTTAGACCAATTTGGAGAAAGATTGTCAAGAAAGAGACATTTTCTTGTCCAAATTGTTGGAATAGTTTATNATTATTTTCACAAATAATAATAATGTATGTGGTGTTTGCAGCATATATAGAAGTAAAACTAATGATAATATAGCTCAAAAAATAGGAGAGACATAAATGGAATTATACTATAATAAGTCTTTTAAATTATATATATAGTTATGTAATATTAATTTGTGATATACTATGATTATCAAAGAATGTTCATTGTATCCTTAGACCAATTTGGAGAAAGATTGTCAAGAAAGAGACATTTTCTTGTCCAAATCGTTGGAATAGTTTATCATTCCTCTATATCTTATTCCTTTTAGAAGAACAATTTACTTGAGGAGAAATAAATATATATGATGAAAAAAGGTTTTTTTTTACTCAGTTGATCCTTGATAGAAGTCAAACAAATTTTCCTTCCTGTCAATAGACATTTCTGAAAAAAGCCCTCTGTGCTGGTCCAGAGAATAAAAGGTGAATCAAAAAATACCACTGTCTTTTGGAACACAGTATTTTGTACAAATTTGCAAAACATTCAATTTCCAATATTAAAAATAAATTCCAAATTTTCAAAAAGAATGAAACCTATTTGTTTGAATACTGTAAATAAAAAATACAAATATAGTGTCACCCCACCACCTCCTTTCATTTATAATCCTTAGTTGTAAGACAAGATATTCTCTCATATCATCTTTAGTTCTAAGACAAAGTGTCCTGAGTGGATAGAAGAGGAGACACCATACCGCATGGTTCTCAGCAGTGTTGCTAATTTAAAACACAGGATCAAAGTGCATAGCAGGTCTAAGGAATCTAGAAAGTAACCATGATGGTGGATTGAAAAGTTTTCACTTGCTCTTGTCATCTGAACCTGGGACATGTCCTTCACTGGATCATGTTCCCTAAGGTTCCCCATCTGAAGTAGGAAATTACCTTCAAGAAATTTATTTGTACCTGTGGCCTTTTCATAAGAAAGTGAGCACAGTTAGTCACTGATAGTAGAAATAGCATGTTTTCTGGCTGTTCTTTCTCAAGGAACACTTGTTTCAAATATTTGTTTGACACAAATTGGAAGAGTCAGTAAAGAAGAATGAAGCTCTCTTGTCAATATCTAAAGTGCGGAAATTATTTAAATGGTTGAACAGAGACTTCACTTGCTTTAGATAATATTTCATTAAGTAATTGTGTCAACATACATCACTGAACATATGGTACCACTGTACTCTTGTGAGAAGACAGACTGTAGGAGTAAGTTCCAAATAGTTTCTCAAAATGATCTCCAAATTTGCCCTAAAACCTGGAGAAGCATAAACATGAAAGCTGTACAGTTTTAAACATAGGTATAAGCAAGAAGAAAATCTCTAGACGACTGTAGTGGAATATCTGAACTTGAAGTTCACGGATTTTGGTGAGCATACCAGAATATGTTATCTGCAAGCTGTACTCTCAAGTTTCAGCTTCATAAATTGTTGAGTAGACTTCGGATGGAGTGATTTTGTATTGTCTGTCTCGAAACTGGGAAATTCTCATGTTGAAAACACTCAGTTTTTGGTGTAGTTGCTGTGACAATACTGTTTTTAAACAGTCTCTTAAGTACATTCCAACTTTTAAGAGTAAAGAAATGTGATTAATGATTATGTTCTTAGGCTATGTTGGGACATCTTGATCCAATATATTTTAAAACTAAACTAATTTGTTTATATGAGAAGAAGAGATTAGAGTCAAAATAGAATTACAATTTATTCCATTTAAAATGATTCATTTATCTTTCATTGAGTCATTCTCACTCCTTCTGATTCTGGTAAAATATCATTATTGAGACATAAAAACTATAGGGGAAAAAAAAAACTCTCTGAATCCATAAAGCTTGAAAAATAGGAGGCTTCTCTTTATGGAGCTGGAAATAGAGGAAAGATTATAAATATGATAAAAGTCTGTTATATCTCTTCAAAGTGAAGATATGTGTAGAGAAAGAGGTTTTACTGATGAATAAAGTAATGTGTGATCATCATAAAATGTCTTTTGTAACACTGCAAATATTATTTTTAAAGTAATACATAGTCATTGTCAACATTTTGGTGAGAAATTTGCCTAGGGTTTCCTACATATACATAGCATATCTATCATTTTACATGATCAGAAATGTAGTCAGTATGCTTTTGAATAATATGTTCATTTTTCAATAATGAACTATAGACATATTTCTAGCATTCATTTTCATAAAGATGAAACAAGACCTCTCAGTGCTCAGGAACTGAACATTAGCTGATATATAATCATGTGGTAAATGGTGGCTAATAGCATTATAACCTATTGCAGTAAAAATGATTTGAAAACATTTAGATAGCAAAAAAAAAAATTTAACTGTTTTAAAAGTTTATCTATCAAATGTTTTTATGCCTGATGGTTTTTCCAGGCTTCAACCAGGGCAATAGTGAGGTTTTAACAAGTAATGAGAAATCATAATATGGCCATAAATTTACAAGAAATAATTTAGATAGTTATCATCAGATATTTGTGATTCCTTGTGTTACCTGAGAAGTGCCATGAATTATATCCCAAATTACCTACTGAGAATTTTATTTTAATTAAAAACTGACATGGTTTATAAGAGGATATTAACTATGTTGCTTCCTTTGAGTTTCCTTTGGGAGACTGACTTATAAACTGTTTATTTTCCTTTTAAACTATTTAACAGCTATGGTAATAGGAGAACCTATGTCTTATTTACATAAGAACAGGCCAGTTTTAACCTTCTCACAATATATTTAATATATCAGAAATTATTAGTAGAAATTGTCATGACTATTTTGTCCTATGGGTTTCCCTGGTGGCTTAGACAGTAAAGAATCTGCTTGCAATGCAGGAGATCCAGGTTTAATCCTTGGGTTGGGAAGATTTCCTGGAGGAGGGCTTGGAAAGCCACTCCAATATTCTTGCCTGGAGAATTCCATAGACAGAAGAGTCTGGTGGGCTAAAGTCCATGGGGTCACAAAGAGCTGGACACAATTGAGTTTTATTCGCTCACTCATTTTGCCCTATACTGGGCAGGGGTTTTTGTTAACAACTGATACAAATGTTGGTAAACTTAAGCATCCATGAAACTTCTGTGTGTGAAACTTTTTACTATAGTTTTACAAATTTTATCCAACTAATCTTTAAGTGGCTATTTTATAGAGTTTCTGTTTTAAAAAGGCAAGAATATAACATTTGCTCATTCTTTATTTTGCTCATCATTCATTTATTCATTCAATTATTAAATGACAGTAATAATTATATATTTATTGAGATCCAACTATGGACCAGGGATTGTTGCAAATGTTATGGATGTTAGTATAAACAAGACAGATATGATCCTTCAAATCATATATTTATAGAGTCTAGAAATAGATATGGACAAATAAATAATTAAGTACACAATGAGAAGAACAGGATGATATGGTAGATTCTATGTCCTGAACAGAAGATGTGGTTGGCGACAGCTTCCTAGAACAAAAAGTGAATTAAACCAGATGGTCTAGTAGGACTAGCCAAGTAAGAGGAAAATAGAATTGCTCCATGTCAAAGAAAAAGCATGGGGGAAGAACTGGAATCAAGAAACGGGACTGACTCCAGCTGACCTTGGTTATTTCCTTTCACATTCTGCCTTGGAGCCAAGTGTACACTGTGATTCCTATCCTACAGAAGCTCCTCATTTAAAAAAAAGGGGGGGGGGGACAAGGAGTTTGAAACTAAACTAAAAACATTTCTAATATCTGAGACTGAACATTCTAATGGATAAATACTAGAAGATGAGAGTCAAGTAGGACATGGGGGCCCAGGTCAAATGGTCCCCAGAAAGACACAGAAAGAGATCGAAACTTGTCTCAAGATTTGACAGTCCTTGGAGGATTTTTCAGTAATAACCTGATGTGATTTGTTTTACATTAAAAAATATCCCATTCAGCTAAGTTAGGGCAATGATCCTAATTAAGAGATAGCTGGATAAATTATATGAGAGAAAATGGAAGTCTGAATACATGAGGTGGCAGTGCAGATGAAGAGAACAGGGTGATTTCCGCAAGCTGTTAATTGGACATGGCAATGACAGACATGTGGTTGGAGATAGCATGACAGTCAAGCATTATGTGAGGATGAAGACTTTTTTTAAAAATTGAGGGACAATTCTCACACAAAACTGAAGAACCAATTTTAGGAGTGGAATTAGAAGCACTATGTCAAACGTGCACATTTATATAACTGTCACTCCAACTGAAATACAGCCCAGTAATTTTCTTCATGTCATTTCTAGTCTAACCCCATCCCCAAATGTAACTGCTCTTTTGATTTCACCATTTTAGTTTTGCTCCTTCTTAAACTTCATAGAAATGGGATTACATATTATGTAGTCCTTTGCCTCTGACTCCTTTCACTTAGCAAAAATGCTTTAGAGATTAGCCATATTGTTGAGCTTATGACTAGTTTGTGCTTTTTCATGCTGAGTGGTTTTCATCACATTTTTTTTTACTCTGCTGTTGCTGGATATCCAGATTGCTTTCAATATTTGTGTATTATGGAGGGTGGCAGAACTGATATAAGTAAATATTTAGAAGGATAATCAGCATATCAAAGACTATGAGCACATTTAAGTTTATAAGCTAGTACCAGGCACTGTTCTAAATACTTCAAATGTACTATTTCATTTAAACTTCATAGCAGTTCAATGAAGAAAATTATTATCATTATCATCATTTTGAAGATAAAACTTATTCACAAAGGTTGAGTTAACTGTCCAAAATCACATCCTAAATGATGAAGCTAAGATTTGAACATAAGAAAAAGTCAGGAAGTACAAACATAAAAATATTAACAGTGATTATTTTTAAATGGTGATGTGGGTAATTAAAATACTTTTTACTTATATTTTCTAACTTCTCTGAAAGGAACATGTGGANTCTGGGGAAGGAAACAGCAACCCACTCAGTATTCTTGCTTGAGAAATTCCATGGGCAGAGGAGCCTGGTGGGCTACAGTCCTTGGGGTCGCAAAGAGTTGGACACAACTTAGCAATTTAACAATGAGAGCAGCAGAAACAAAAAACTTGCTTGACCTTCACACTTGAAATATAAACACATCCATGAAGGCAATATGCATACCAGATAAAACTACAGACTTTAAACCCAGACAGATCTATTTTTGAATTCTGGTTCTGCTTATACTTGCTTCATGACCTTGGCCAAATTACTTAACCTCTGGAAGTCTCTACTTTCTCATTTGTCAAATAAAGATAATACAAATATATTTTCTTACTTGTCAAATATAGTTAATAGCAAAAATTGATGTGTGTAAGGTTCTTTACATTTATATGTTATTAATTTATTGACATAGAATATGGTAAATAGTACTTTTACCCTCCAGACTTGATGAATACATTATTTATATACATTTAAAATTTTTATTGGTTACTGATAGCTATGGAAGCTAGAGGTAAGTTTAACAAAGAATAATGTTATGTTGTTTCCCTAGTTATTCTGTATACCATTGTGTTTTTAAATACTATGAGAGAAAAAAGTAAATAAAATTGTTCTATTTGCTATTCAATGCTTTTTACTGCAAGAATTCAATACTACTCTGAATTTAAAAACAAGCTATTAAATGTTATGGATTGGAATGTCATGAAGATAATTTCTTTTTCTGATTTTTTAACCAAATGAGGTGGTTGCTTTACATGTATGTGCAGAGAATTCAAGTTCTAGTACAATATTTTCTAATTGAAGAGTATGTATCTAATCTCTGAACGATTTATTATCTTCCTATGTTCACTAAGGTTGCCTAAGAAAAAGCTTAAAACATCTTTGTCTCAGCTAAAAATTTAAATCACTACACAAGGTCACAAAATTACTAAGCAATCAATTGAGAAAATTACACAAAATATTAAATGAATCTGATTCCATTTTATTTGTATTGAATGAATTTTCCTTTTCCTTTTTTACGATATAATATAGACAAATCATAATATGCTTTAAAGAGCACAAACTCTATGCTAACTATAATAGATAATAAAAACTAAAACAATATTTCTTATTGGTCTTTAAATCAAAGATCCTTATTTGACAAACACATTCTAATGTAAAGGATGCACTTCTAATGCGATTTAGTGAAAATAAATGATGCATTATACCTTAACTCCTTAATTATTTCTTAGACCCAATTGGAAAATAACTTTAGTTTAAAATCTATAATTACCTTGTTTTCTCTGTATAATCAATAAACATGGTTTTTCAATACAATTTTAATGTAATTGATGAGATTTTAAAATATTTAAATAGACTGCATCATGTATGCAGTCTTAACTTTCTTCTTTAGCCACTATGAGATAAGAACTCCTTTAACATTTAGTGTAGCCTTATGCTAAAGCACCACAGTGTAATCAATGAATATTTCTTCTGATATATTTGGTTATTAACAAATAAACTTTATTTTGAAAGCAATTGTTTATAAATATTGAATTTAGATTGTCTTTTAAATTAAATCATTGCATTTCTTGTTTGCTATTTCTGTAGCTAAATCAAGTTAAAAAGAGATGCGATGAAAATAATTTGCTGATACCACAGAGAGAAGTAGAGAAGTAAAAAAAAAAAAGAAAATCTAGAGGAAAATGTGGTATCTATAGCAACGGACTGTATAACTTAGAAGAGTCCTTTCTTGTCCAATTTATCAAATAAAATAGTGCATACAGTAATCAAACACCAGTGGCAACAACAAACATGTTTTAATATCTGCTGTGTGTGAGACACAATACTAAATGCTACCTGACAGCCCAGCTGGAGAAAGAAGGTACGCATATGACTTGAGTGAAGAAGACAGAGTGAACAGCAATAAGGTAAAGAGCGACGTTGTATGAAGACACAGTATGGAAGAATTTGGAAGAAGAAATTAACACTTACTGAATGCTTACAAGGACTCAGGCACAATACCGAGTCTTTGAATTCAGAAGGCACGTCTTCAGTTCATCGCTAAGGAATCTGAAGTGATGGCTTAAGTGATGCTGTACCTGGGCATAACATCTGGTAACCCTAACCCTAATTGTTTGTGATGTTAATGTTATCACTCATCTAGCAGGATGCTTACTTGCTCCTGCTATTAATCAAAATTTGGAAGGACAGCTTAAGGTAATCAATATTTGGAAAGATAAGATGAGGTAAATATCTTATACCTAATCAAAATTTTCTTCTAGATTTAGCACCCATTGATGATTCTTGCCTAAACAAATCTTTGCTAAGATTACATGGTTTATATACATAACTTTATGTGGTTACAAAATGATTTTCTAACCCCAGCATTCTTTTTATGTTTGCTAATTAGCTCTTCTGTAATGATACGTCAAGAAACTGTAACAGATTTAGTAATGGTATATGAGTAGATTGGTATGATAGCTGTAAAAAAGGAAAGGGTGAATAAAAAAAATAAGTGGAAAATAAATAGAAGAGTAAAGAATTAGGATGCAGTGAGCCCTGAGAAATGTTCGGTACAGGATACAGGATGCTTGGGGCTGGTGCACTGGGATGACCCAGTGGGATGATATGGGGAGGGTGGTGGGAGGGGGGCTCAGGGTTGGGAACTCATGTACACCTGTGGTGGATTCATGTCAATGTATGGCAAAACCAATACAGTATTGTAAAGTTAAAAAAAGAAAAGAATAGACATTAAAAAAATAATAATAAAATAAAAGTAAAAAAAAAAAAAAAGAAGAAGAAGAAAGAAATGCTGATGACCTAGAATAAATGGATATGCTATCAGAATGCTGGAAGCCACATCAAAGTAGTGATCATTAAGTTCATAGCACAAGGGAGTTTCACAAAAGGAAAGTTTGGTTGAAAAAATAAATATAGTTCCCAGGTCTAGGCAGATAAGAAATGTCATTAGAGTATCAATAAATAGAATATTGGAAAGTGAGCATTTTTCAGAAGAATAAGGTCAGATGTAAAATTGCAGAGGTTACAGCTGATAAAGATAAGAATTAAAATGTTGGAATATTGACACACTTTTCAGTGAAATAAAAGATAATAAATGGTAACTAGGTGTAAGTGTGGAGGGGCAAAGGAAAGATTCTCTAGTTTTTGTTTCTTTGTTGTCTTAAGAGAAGAAATATTATGTATTAAAGAAGGAGTTGCTCAAGGGAAATAACAGTTCAGAACTAAAGGATCACAGGTTTCTGATGTCAGGAAATGATGAGATCAAGAGCAAATGATTATGGATTACAAAGATTTCTACACCTTCTCCTGCAATTATCTTTCAGAAAATATGAAAACAGGTCAATGAGAATAGGTCCACAAGTTTCCATTTCAATGAAGCGAGAGGTTAGTTCATCCACAAATAGCACATGTGTGAAATCAGCGAGTTCAGAACTTAGAGGAAGGGTATGATTACTAGTGGGTCTTCTGTGGCAAACCAGAAAGAAGNTTATCTTTCAGAAAATATGAAAACAGGTCAATGAGAATAGGTCCACAAGTTTCCATTTCAATGAAGCGACAGGTTAGTTCATCCACAAACAGCGCATGTGTGAAATCAGCGAGTTCAGAACTTAGAGGAAGGGTATGATTACTAGTGGGTCTTCAGTGGCAAACCAGAAAGAAGGAGGAGGACTACTAATCTGGTCTCCGTACCACATGAAATCTGCATGGCCATCTATTTTCCTCTGGGATTACTCTGTGATTCAGACCAAAAACAGAGAAAGCAAGCATGAGATTCAAAGGGCAAAGGTTTAGGGAAAAAAATGGAGCAATAAGAGGAATAAAATTGATGAACATGAAGTTCAGATGATGACATCTCAATTATCTGAAAATGAACAATCAGAAAAATTTGAATAATTTGAGATATAAGGCAATTCCTTACTATTTACATGGTTATGTGTATGGATGACTTTTTACATTTATGATATGTATAGTTGTGTAGGTATATGTAGTTATATAAACTAAATAATATACTGAGATCAGATGCACTTTATCTCTGAAATCTCTGGAACTAATGCAAAGGACTGTGCTACATATTTTGAGAAAAGATTCATTTAAACTGACAGCTGAGTCTGTGATGCTTATGGCCCTCTCACCTCACCATTTTCCTCCCTACACTTTACTGGTCTTTCATTACTCATCCATCCAGAAGAATGGCAGGAAGGCCATGACTGCCAAGCTGGAAGCCATTGATTGGGAAATCTTGTAGGTGGCTTTTGTTCAGAAGTTCTTTTGAGTTACAGCAGGAATAATGAAGTTGGAATAGTGAACATGCTATCTAATACTAAAAGCTGGAGTTAATTGGTGCTTCAAATAATAATTTTTTTGGAAAGACCTGGACTCATCATAAAATTTTTATATGATGATGAATGTCATTACCTCATTGGGAATTGCAGCCTAATGTTGTTTATAAGTTACAAGAAAACAGATCAGAATCTCAATTGGATAGAGGGACATTGGGCTTCCCTGGTGGCTCAGACAGTAAAGCGTCTGCCTACTATGCAGGAGACCTGGGTTCGATCCCTGGGTCGGGAATTTCCCCTGGAGAAGGCAATGGCACCCCACTCCAGTACTCTTACCTGGAAAATCCCACGGATGGAGGAGCCTGGTAGGCTACAGTCCATGGGGTTGCAAAGAGTAGGACACGACTGAACGACTTCACTTCACTCACTTCACTTCACTTTAGTATTCTCACATATACTGAAAGATGTAGATATTTAAATAGGCCAAATTAGAAATTAATTTTAGCTATTAAAAGTATTAGGTAATTTATATGAAAAGCGCATTCTTTCTTTTTCCCTAGCATGAGGTGAAATTTGTATTTGGTAACTATGTAGTTTTTTTTTAAACCTCTAAGTAACTTTTTAAAATCACCAATGTAAAATATCTTTAATTCTTCAAGTCCAAAGAAGTTCTATATGTAAAGTTTACTTGCAGAAAATACTTAAATTCTATTATTTAATAATTGCTTCTTAGGTACACTGGAGAAATGGCATGAGAAAATGTGAAGCTTAAGAAAGTCAAAGTATCATAATTAATATTTAGGGAAATGAAACTCGTCCTATAGAGCTGACAATAGTTAGTGAAAAATTCCTGATTTCAGCAGCATCCGTCTGCCTATGCTCAGTCTCAAAGACAAGAATAAAATTAAATTGGAACATCACATTAAAAAGTCCCTCCCGTATTCTAACAATCTGAAAAATAATAGAACCAGCATTGAAGAAAGAGTATTTGCATACCATCTAGTGGTAGCTTCAAAAAAAAGCAAAAGTTTTCCCCCCGATTTTTTATTTACATAGGAATAGTGTATATGATTATATTTGTCTTGACTATNCATCACATTAAAAAGTCCCTCCCGTATTCTAACAATCTGAAAAATAATAGAACCAGCATTGAAGAAAGAGTATTTGCATACCATCTAGTGGTAGCTTCAAAAAAAAGCAAAAGTTTTCCCCCCGATTTTTTATTTACATAGGAATAGTGTATATGATTATATTTGTCTTGACTATAAATCTCAAAACCTGTCATTTCACTTGTTCAAAAATCAGGTGAAGAGTGCTTTTGTTCACTCCTGACACAACCACAAATAAACTGCCATCAGGTAAAAGTTATGATTTCCTACTTATCTAACAGGCTTCCGCAGTGGCTCAGAGGTAAAGAATCCACATAAAATGTGGGAGCCATAGGCATGTGGGTTCAGTCTCTGGGTCGGGAAGATCCCCTGGAGGAGGTCATGGCAACCCACTCTAGTATTCTTGTCTGGAGAATCTCATGGACAGATGAAACTGGTGGACTACAGTCCAAAGGGTCACACAGAGTGGGACACGACTGAAATAACTTAGCATGGGACAGCACTTGTCTAATATTTTAAAAGGTATCAAATACAGTGACTTTGCAGTCGCTGCACCCATTCTTGTCTGATATTTATTTTTGTTCTTAAGCTCCACCATACCTTGAAGAGGGAGTGACCTTACACTGAATTAAGTTTAAATGAAGCTTCATTTTTTAAAAACATCAGACAACAACATACAATAGTCAAAATTTTTAAGTTCTTTCTGAAAATTGGGATCATACTGAAAGCAAAAGCCTTCACATGAAGACTTCCTCTGAAGCACATAATTGGAGACAAAGACTGAATGACCAGCTCTCCAACTTCTTGTGAATAATTTCGTAGTGCAGTCTAGTCATATGGCTGATCCCTATATTCTTGAAAAATAAGCTAATTGCTAATCACTTAAATAAAGAATGAGGGTTTGGGGGGAATATTTTTTCCCCTTAGGGTATCAAAAATTAGAAGTGTCCAGATGTTAGACTGTGGCTCATTCCCAAAGCCAGTGCTTGCTGTGGTATGCTTAGTCACTGAGTCGTATTCGACTCTCTGTGACCTGTAGCCTGCCAGACTCCTCTGTCCATGGGATTCTCCAGACAAGAATACTGGAGTGGGTTACCATTCCCTTCTCCAGGGGATCTTCCTGACCCAAGGGTCAAACCAGGTCTCCTGCATTACAGGCAGATTCTGTACTGACTGAGTCACCAGGGCAGGCCAATACATAATATCCTGGCAAAGAAGACAGGAAGCATGGCTTCTTGACACATGCAAAGTGTGCAGTAAGAGGAAGATGCCAGTGGCAATGTGGCTGTCAGTGACTGGGCCACGTGTGTCCTGATACCATGAAAAGTCAAAGGGATGGGAAATTCCTAGCATGTTCTCGTGGAATGGATCACACTAAGAAAGGGAAGCTGAATTTCATGATGAAAGTAGAACAGAGCACATGAATGGAAGCCTCAGTTGGGGGCCTACATAACTGAAATGTGAATCTGCCTTAAGGCTGAGTCTGTGCTGGTAAAAAATGTGGGCAGAGGTGTTTTCTGGCCCCCACCCCCCCCTTTTTTTTTCTCCTGCACAGAGCTCTAATTAGGAGAGATGGAAAGAATATAATCCTAAAATGTTCTTACAGCTATGGGGTGTGGGGTGTGAGCAGTTGAAATTTGGGCTCCACTCATTCTAGTTTCCTTCAAAATTGGAACATATGGTATTCACTTCCTTCCCTAAAGTGTTTTGGTTCAACTATTAATTTTTGGAGTCAGCAGTACCTAGAATTTTTTTTTTAACATAGAGCCAATCAAGGNCAGGATACAGGATGCTTGGGACTGGTGCACGGGGATGATCCAGAGAGTTGATGTGGGGTGGGAGGTAGGATGGGGGGGTTCAAGATTGGGAACTCATGTACACCTGAGACTATTAATAAAATTCTTTTAAAAAAAAATATGTTTAGCAGAATGTGCTCTAACATAGTTTTTTTCCTGATAGTTCAGCTAGCCACCTTCAAGTCCATGTTGTTAACCATTTAGAGACGACCTAAGGCAGTGATTCTCCAAGTGTGGTTCCTGGACCACAGCATCAGTATCACTTGAGGACTTGTGAGATATAATAAATTCTTGAGGTCCAGCCCAGACATTCTGAACCAGAAACTCTAGGAGAGTACCCTAGTAATCTCTGTTTTAGCAGCCCTCCAAGTATAACTGATGCATACTAAAATTTATAACCAATGTTCTAAGGAAAGAGTATGAAATGTATACTAGGTTTTTTCTTCTGCTGTTTTGCAATAAGATTAAAAGGATATCTGCTCCAAAGCTTGCAGAAGGAGAGCATAGTAGAAATAAAATACCCTGAATAACTGAAAAACATCAGTTGTTGAAATGGTACATCAGCACAGAAAGTGATAAAAAAGGATATTACTTTGTAGGAAAAAGTTTTTAACTCTGATCCCCAAGTAATTCAGAAAAACTTTACTTCCAAATGTGAAGAAGCAAGCTGTAGATGAAAACTTAAATATTTCTACTGAAAAAGAGAGTAGCATTTAAGTCTGTATGCTGTGTGCTCAGTCATGTCAGATGCTTTGCAATACTTTGCAACTCCATGGACTGTAGCACTCCAGGCTTCCCTTTCCATGAAAATTTCCAGGCAAGAATACTGGAGTAGGTTCCCATTTCCTATTCCAGGGAAAGTCTAATAATAATTAAATATTATAATTGGTTAATAATTGTGTGTACATTTAATATAGTATTTTCTCTATGAAATATATTAATAAATTATACATATGACATAATAGACATATTAGAACTGATTTGATAGGAATTAAAAGGCATTAAGCCTGTATTAAATATATGGAGAAGGCAACGGCACCCCACTCCAGTACTCTTGCCTGGAAAATCCCATGGATGGAGGACCCTGGTAGGCTGCAGTCCATGGGGTCATGAAGAGTCAGATACGACTGAGTGACTTCACTTTCACTTTTCACTTTCAAGCACTGGAGAAGGAAATGGCAACCCACTCCAATGTTCTTGCCTGGAGAATCCCAGGGATGGTGGAGCCTGGTGGGCTGCCGTTTATGGGATTGCACAGAGTCGGACACGACTGAACTGACTTAGCAGCAGCAAATATATGTAGGTGAGTCCTTTACTGTAAGAATTCTCAGAGTCTTTGATACTATAAATTTATTGTAAAGTTCCAAGAAGTTTATAGATTCATTTGATTTTTAACTCTTGATCCCTGAGAATTATTTACATAAAATTTGGTAGAACCCTAGTTTCAGTGAATTTATTTGGTAAACTTGTTTTGATAAATAAGTAAGATTTATTGTGAGTTATTGTTAAGAGAGCTAGGGAGATCAGAGATAGGGGTAGCACCTTCTTAATCACCTCAGCTTTTTAGTCTGATTTCAAATAGAACAAGGATAACCTCATCCAAACTTTTTTTTCCTTTCCAATGGTATTTTTATAAGGGATAGCATTTTGAGCTGGGTGGAAAAGAGACTGATTCAATTTGACTTGTTAAATTTGTACTTATACTGTGGAAACCTATCAGGAGCTTCTCTGTTCAACTGGTATTCTGAACAGGATATCCTAAGCAATCTGCTGCTACTGCTGCTAAGTCGCTTCATTCGTGTCCGACTCTGTGCAACCCTGTAGACGACAGCCAACCAGGCTCCCCCGTCCCTGGGATTCTCCAGGCAAGAACACTGGAGTGGGTTGCCATTTCCTTCTCCAATGCAGGAAAATGAAAAGTGAAAGTGAGGTCACTCAGTCGTGTCCAACTCTTCGCAACCCCATGGACTGTATAGCCTACCAGGCTTTTCCGTCCATGGGATTTTCCAGGCAAGAGTACTGGAGTGGGGTGCCATCGCCTTCTCTGGCTAAGCAATCTAGGGGGTTCCAAGTAGTCCAGGCAACTGACTTCACATCTCCATAAGTGTACAGCATGCCCCCAGTCCTGTCATGCTAAATCACTTCAGTCGTGTTTGACTCTGCAACCCCCGGGAACTGTAGCGTGCTAGGCTTCTCCATCCATGGGATTCTTCAGGCAAGAACGGATACTGGACTGGTTTGCCATTTTCTTCTCTGGGGGGATCTTCCTGACCAAGAGATCCAACCCGTATCTCTTATGTCTTCTGCATTGCCACAGGAGTTCTTTAACACTAGCGCCACCTGAGAAGCCCTTAGGAATCATTTATTTCCCGTAGCCTCAAGACACCATAAAGCATGCCATGGCGTTGGGCCTCACATCTTTATCACTTCCCTGGTGGCTCAGACGGTAAAAAAAAAATCAACCTGCAATGCAGCAGACCCGGGTTTGACCCCTGGGTCAGGAAGATCCCTTGACGAAGGAAATGGCAACCTGCTCCAGTATTCTTGTCTGGAGAATTCCCTGGACCTCTGAGCCTGGCAGGCTATAGTCCACGGGGTTGCAAAGAATCGGACACAACTGAGCCATTAACACTTTCTTTCACTTTCTGGTTCTACTGAACCATAATAATGCCTTAGTTAATAAAACGTTTGTCCATTAGTTAACAATATAAACCAAATTGATTTAAATATCCAAAGTATGATAAGAGGAAAATCATAAAACATTTTCAGTCTATTTATCAGTTGACAAACAAAACAGAAAAATGAAAAATAAATAATGCATTTAACAAAATCAATACAATATTGTAAAGTAATTAGCCTCCAATTAAAATAAATAAATTTATACTAAAAAATAATGCATTTAAATCCTTTAATAAATATCACTGTCACCACCACATAAAACAAATCTGGAAAACCTATCTTTGATGATGTTTTAGGTGACATAGACTGAACTGTGCTTAATGCTAAATTAAATTTCTGTAGCATTTGATAGCATTTCTGTAGCAAAAATTTATGAATCTTTTATTTTCATAGCATTACAATGACATCCAGTGGCTGTCTCTTTAACTAATATATATTTAGATATTTTATACTCTTTGAGAGAGGGTAATTTAACCTTGTTCTGAAACTTGTTCTCTGGGTATTTCTAGGCTCTTATATAATAAATCTATACTTTCAACATTCACCCCAGAGGAAAGATAAAGTTTCAATAGGAACACTGCACAGTGAGCAAATTATTAATATGCCCAGATTCCTTCTGTCTTAATCGTGAATGCACTCTAAGGGATGAATATGACAATGCAGTTTAATTTCCNACTCTTTGAGAGAGGGTAGTTTAACCTTGTTCTGAAACTTGTTCTCTGGGTATTTCTAGGCTCTTATATAATAAATCTATACTTTCAACATTCACCCCAGAGGAAAGATAAAGTTTCAATAGGAACACTGCACAGTGAGCAAATTATTAATATGCCCAGATTCCTTCTGTCTTAATCGTGAATGCACTCTAAGGGATGAATATGACAATGCAGTTTAATTTCCTCATTTTTAGGTCTCTTTGAGACCTAAAGGCTTGAGGCTACTCTTCCCTGTGGGGACCTAAAAGGAATTTCAGAAGGGCTTTATTTAGCCTATGCTGTTTTAATTTCATTTATACTGGCCAATTTATTATTTACTTGTGACTAGGTCTCAGTTTAGGTCCTACTTATTTTCCTTAGTCATTTACTGCTGCCACAAAAATAGTCAGGAAGCCTTGGGACAGCCTTTACTTATCTGCCCTCAAAGAACGTATTTTTAAATTTTTTCTATTTAGAGACTAAAGGGGTTACCTTAGCAACTGCTGCAATGTACATATTCCACTGGGATTTTGTTAGTCTGACTTTTTATAGCAATGTAATATTAACAGAGCACAAGAATGTGGGCATACTTCTTTATAAAGCGAACTTTCAATCTAGGTCACAGATTTGGTAAATCTGAGAACTTCATGTAACTGAAACTATGACTTCACAGTCTTTTAATAATCATGAATCATTTCAAAATAATTCCACTTAAATCTTACCTCTTTTTAAAATAAAGAAGTTGTGGTGCAGGAAGAGAATGAGATGATGGAAGGGCTAAATTGAGCTTTTGTTAAAATGTAAAGTATAGAATAATAAAATAGGGGAAATTTTCTGAAACAATGGATAAGTTTCCAGCTTATCATTATGTGACTCTTTGGGAGTAGAAAAATAATGTTTAAATAAATATATATTCTCCAAGTTTTAAGAAAAAATCATGCAGTTTTAAAGTACAAATTTGATGAATGCATTTCAATAGTTTGTTACTTGAACAGCTGATGATATATACAGTAAGAACTTACTTTTTTACTATTGTTGGAAAATGTTGTATTCTCCATAAATGAATTTAATAGTTATAATTTGGTTTGCTTTCTGCCAGAATGATGTGCAGGTGTGTGTGTGCCCAGTGGGGACATTACAAATATGTTACACATATTCTTGCTTTGGTCTAAAGCTGTTAGTGTTTGCTGCCCCTGCTAGAACTTACAGAGTCAATAAAAATATGCTCATGAGGAAAAATTATTCCCAAAGCCCGTTCCTGGTTGTTAGCTGATTTATTTAGTTTTTTAAAGTACAATTAACTTTCAGCTGACTCTTTTTGTAAGAATGATAAAAGTTCTCATAAAGGAAGTTTTTAGAAATAGGCATGATAACTAATGAGCATATATTTATTATACATATATATTAATGCATTATAAATGTGTTTATAAATTCTAATCAGTCATATTTTTCATCCCTCATCCCATTTTACTTCCACCTCAATCTGAATAAACACTGATGACATTATTGGACATATTTTTAATGTATTCTTTTATGAAATGATTTTACAAAAATACAAATTAAAGGCAAGAACTTTAAGTTAATTTCTTGATGATTCCTGGGCCCAGCTTTCACCATCAACAATGTTACAAACTGGAATCCAATAAACCCTTGATGAGCTGTTAGGTTGTTGGGATGACTATTTGCTCTCTATACTTAAGAATATATAATAGCTTGATTTTAAAAATATTTATTACTGTTTTTCATAGTTATTCTATTTCTTGTTACTTTTGTTATTGATTATAACTTTTCTCAAGCTCTCACCTTTGTTCTCTAATGAATTATGTTGTCTTGCAATAGATTGAGAAATTAGGATAAATCTACTTAGATTTTACATAAATTTAATAAATACTTGTTAAGTAGAAATTTTTTGTAGTACAGTGTACTCATGCATTAACAGAATACCAAGATGTCTAATATATATATGTCTGATGTATATCCTCTTTCTTTAGATATTTTAAGACTATATTTAAGTCTATATTTATATATTTTAATGCTATCCACAGATGCATAGCACCCCTCCATTATCAACATTCCTCACTAGAGAGATACATGCGTTACAACTGATAAACCGGTATTAAAACACCGTAATCATGAAAAAGCCACAGTTGGCATTACTCTTCACTCTTGGTATTGTACCTCTATGGGTTTAGACATTTATCTACGTATAACGACATGTCTCCATCGTTACTGCATCACCCAGTGTGTTTTCACTGCCACAGAAGCGTCTACGCTACACTTGTTCATTCTCCCTCCACTCCTGCAACCTGTGTCAATGACTGATTTTCTTTTTTTTTTTTTAACTGTCTCCACAGTTTTAGCTTTTTCCAGAATGTCATATACTTGAAATCAAATCTATTAAAACCTCTTCAGATTGGTCTCGTTCACTTAGTGATATGCATTTAAGTTCCCTCTCTGTATTTTCATAACTTGATAGCTTGGTTCTTTTTAGCACTGAATAATAATTTCATCGCCTGTATGTACCATAGTTTATTTATCCATTTACCTACAGAAAGATATCATGATTGCTTCTGGAATTTGGCAATTATGAATAAAGCTGCTATAAACATTGGTGTGTAGGCTTTTGTATGGACAGATGTCTTCAACTCCTTTGGGTAAATACCAAAGAAGGTGATTGCTGGATCATGTATAAAAGTATGTTTAGTTTTGTAAAAAATCACCAAACTGTCTTCCATAGTTGTACTCTCCTGACTCCCAGCTGCAATGAATGAGAGAGACAGTGTTAAGTCATGGCCGACTCTTGTGATTCCATGAATTAACTGTAGCCTGCCAGGCTCCTTTGTCCATGGGATTCTCCAGCCAAGAATACTGGAGTGCGTTGCCATTTCCTTCTCCAGGGGAATCTCCTGACCCAGAAAGTTCCTTTTATCTCATGTTCTCACAGCATTCGGTGCGTGAGTGTACTGGATTTCGACCACAGTGGTATCATGTTTTAATTTGCACTTTACTGATGCCATATGATGTGATATTTAGATTTTTACTGTCTATATTTCTCAATATATTGAATTCAGTGTTCCCCTCTCTCTTGTTCTCTCATCTCTCTGTGTCACTGCATTTCCTTCCTTAGAATCAGAGTTGAAGACGTTTGTCCATTCAAAAGCTTACACACCAATGTTTATAGCAGCTTTATTCATAATTGCCAAATTTCAGGAGCAATCATGATATCTTTTTGTAGGTGAATGGATAAATAAACTATGGTACATCCAGACAATGGAATAACTCCATTGTTTCAGCCATCTCTTCTATATATAAGATCACAAAATTTTGAGTACTTGTAACAAACTCCAAATTATAAATTTTTCAGTCAACCAGAGGATGCTAACTTAAGGGCTTCCCAGGATATTGTCTTTTTCATAAACACCAATTTTGTTAGTTATTAACCAATGGGGTGAAAAATCTCAGAATAATTTGACACCTGCTTTCTACCTCAAATTTCAAATCTAATCAAATCACGTGGAATCACATTTCTAATGTCTTTTATACTTGTATATCACATGTATTCCTTTATTTTTATTTCCAACTGGGGAACAGATAGAGATGATGAGACTGAACAAGGTTGATGGGGTTCAGAGCTCCAGCCATTGATCCACAGGGCCTCACTTTGAAAAAATGCAAGCACCTCAGAGCTCCTTTTCATTTTTCTTTGTTCACATCTATTTTCCAGGAAGTGGGACTTTGTCACATTGTGACTCCAGGATAAGCTCCTTACTATTAGAGTTTTGTAAAAAAAAAAAAAACTGAGGCTCACCATTCATATATATATAAATTTACAGGTATTACATAAGTTAATAGGCCAGTTAAGGAAATATTGCACAGAATTGGTGAGAAGTGAGTTGTCTACGCAGGCTTCCCAAGTGGCATTAGTGGTGAAGAACCTGCCTGCCAATGCAGGTAGATGTAACAGACACAGGATTGATCCCTTTGTTGGGAAGATCCCCTGAAGGAGGGCACAGCAACCTACTCCACTATTCTTGCCTGGAGAATCCCATGGATAGAGGAGCCTGGGTCCTCAGTCCACAGGGTCACGTAGAGTCAGACATGACTGAAGCAACTTTGTATGCACGCATGCATGAGTCGTCTATGCAGGCTTCTCCTTCTATCCAAAAGTACAGCATTCTTAATGGTGTAAAGCAAAGAAGTTATCGACTTAGGACACGTCTTGCTGAGATGCACAAAATAAATGGAGACAAAGCCCAGATGCTGATATCAAGAGTTCAAAGCTATGACGTTTGATGCTGAGATGTTAAACGTCATTTCAGAGGAAAGAACTTGGTGGTACAACTTTTGCTGCTTGACTCCATGCTGCCTCTATAATGGCTTGCTGCAAAACACAGCAAATAGCTGAATGCTGTTTCCACTTTTTGTCTTTTTCATAAAAATGAAAATCCTCTTCAGGTTTCTTTTGATTCTCAAAAATAGATACTAATGCAGGTAAAATATATTTCTGTTTTAAATTCTTCCCTGAGATTTGTGTCCTGAATTGATAAAAAGAAAGACTGATATTCATACAATAGTGTACTTTCCTCAAGCTAATTTCCACCTATTTATCCACGAAAATCTTTCTTGGAACCTTTACACAACCACCTATAATGAAATAGTTGCTAGTCCACATTTCCTGTCCTTTCTTACCTCCATGGTTTTGGTCATGCTGTTCTGTTATCTAAAATTCATACTGGATCAATCTACAATTGAATCTACAATTCATTTTTTCTAATTTCAGCCTTTTCTGATGTTGTCAGCTATAATTCCTCTGCCATCATCTATATATGTCTTAACTTTACTCCAAGGATGAATTACTTTTTCACTAATAAATATTTTTTTCTTAAACAATATTGCCACAAGTTTTCATAGGCATTCTTTGTTAAAGAAATAACTTTCTAGCCTTAGTTTGCTATGAGTTGGAAACAATGGAAACAGTGAGAGACTATTTTCTTGGTTTCCAAAATCAAGATGGTGACTGAAGCCATGAAATTAAAAGATGCTTGCTTCTTGGAAGAAAAACCATGACCAACCTAGACAGCATATTAAAAAGCAGAGACACTACTTTGCCAAGAAATGCTCATCTAGTTAAAGCTATGGTTTTTCCAGTAGTCATGTATGGATGTGAGAGTTGGACCATAAAGAAGGTTGAGTGTCAAAGAATTGATGTTTCTGAACTGTGATATTGGAGAAGACTCTTGAGAGTCCTTTGGACTGCAAGGAGATCCAACCAGTCCATCCTAAAGAAAATTAATCCTGACTATTCACTGGAAGGACTGATACTGAAGCTGAAGCTTCAATACTTTGGCTACCTGATGCGAAGAACCAACTCATTGGAAAAGACCCTGATGATGGGAAAGATTGAGGATGGGAGGAGAAGGGAACAACAGAGGACGAGATGGTTGAATGGCATCACCGACTTGATGAACATGAGTCAAGCAAGCTCTGGGAGTTGGTGATGGACAAGGAAGGCTGGTGTGCTTTAGTCCATGGGGTCACGTAGAGTTGGCACGACTGAGTGGCTGAACTGAACTGATATACACATATACAGAGCTTTGGTTTGCTTGGTTTTGCAAAAGTGGATCGTTTTATCTTCACTTTCTTTCATACTTAAAAAATATTCTATCTTCCCTTCACAGTAACAAAAAGAGATATGATCCCTTTTTTTAAAAAAAATAGTCATTCTTAACATTATATAATATAAATGATATAAATTTCAACACACATAAATCAATCCTGCTATGCATTCTTAAGACCACTTTGTATTTCAGTTCCAGGTTTCTATTGATATTTTTGCTTAGAATGTTTATCAAACATTTAAAGAGTCCTTTAAGTTCTTATTTCAAAAACACAGTCCTTCTAAGTAGGTAGATAAAGAAAGAGATTTAATGTCAACAAAATTGTCCTCTCCTATTGGTCACCACTTACTTTGAAATCTGTTTTAATTGTCATTTAATTATAATAATCTCCTGACTACTTTTTCAGTAGATCAGATAGTGTAAAATGACTGACTCAGTTTCCATCCCCATCATTTTACCTTTTCTAGAATATAATTAACCTGAGAAAACTCTCAGAAGGGTATGGAAATCAGAGGCCTGTGATCAAGCCATCTTTTTGCCAAAACTCGAATTGGTGCTTTCCCTTAATTTATGGAACATCATTTCCATCATTAAAGTACAGTTGTTCTTCATGAAACTTTTTTTGACAGTGTACGGAGACAATGCGTTTATGTATTTATATATTGTACACATCTTTTACAGTGTACCAGCACAGTCTCTTTCTGTTTAGGTTCATGATTATTATTTTTTTGTCTTCTGTATTGTCAAATGGATGTTCCTGGCTAGCTTCATTTTTCCAATGTTAAGAAAAAGGAAGCACCATTGTTATTTTTTATTGTTATTAATTACAATGCTGTGGCTCTTTGCAAATTATTTATATGGAAACAGGATAGATCTTGCCTCTTCAGTATCTTCAGTTCAGTTCAGTTCATTCGCTCAGTTGTTTCCAACTCTTTGCAACCCCATGAACTGCAGCATGCCACGCTTCCCTGTTCATCACCAGCTCCCAGAGCTTGCTCAAACATGTCCCTCGAGTTGGAGACGCCATCTAACCATCTCATCCTCTGTTGTCCCCTTCTCCTCCTGCCTTTAATCTTTCCCAGCACCAGGGTCCTTTCAAATGAGTCAGTTCTTCACATCAGGTAGCCAAAGTATTGGAGCTTCAGTACTCCGTACCATTAATTTACTCAATGCCGTTGATTTAATATTGCTTACATTGTTACTTAAGACTTCCCTGTAGCTCAAACGGTAAAGAATCTGCCTGCCATGCAGGAAACTAGGGTTCGATTCCTGGGTTGGGAAGTTCCTCTGGAGAAGGGAATGGCAATCCACTCCAGTATTCTTGCCTGGAAAATTCCACGGACAGAAAAGCCTGTTGGGCTACAGTCCGTGGGGTTGCAAAGAGTCGGTCATGACTGAGCGACTAAGATACACATACATTGTCACTTAGGATGCTGCATCATCCACTGTGTTGACCCTGAATGCTATGCTTAGTTGCACAATCCTGTCTGACTCTTTGGACTGTCTGACCCATGGACTGTAGCCCACCTAGCTCCTCTGTTGATAGGGATTCTCCAGGCAAAAATACTGGAGTAGGTTGCCATGCCCTCCTCCAGAGGATCTTCTGAACCCAGGGATCAAATCCAGGACTCCCACATTGCCAGCAGATTCTTTATGAATCTGAGCTACGAGGGAAGCTTGTTGACCTTGTATACTAGCTTTTTGTATTTAGTTGTTAACTGAGCATCATTGATAATTTTCTAGGGTATGCAGGAAAATGTGAAAATAATTTTTGTTCATGTTAAATTTCCCATTTGGGATTTCATAACATATATTACACATCTTCCACTTATGTTCTCTCTGTATAGGTTATAATCACTGCATTCCTAAAATGTGATTTTATTGAGTGCTTTCCCCATATGGCCATAAGCAGATGACAGGCAAAGGCCTATTCAGTTCAATTCAGTTCAGTTCAGTTCAGTCACTCAGTCGTGTCCAACTCTTTGTGACCCCATGAATCGCAGCATGCCAGGCCTCCCTGTTTATCACTATCTCCTGGATTTCCCTCAGACTCACATCCATCGAGTCCGTGATGCCATCCAGCCATCTCATCCTCGGTCGTCCCCTTCTCCTCCTGCCCCCAAGCCCTCCCAGCATCAGAGTCTTTTCCAGTGAGTCAGCTCTTCTCATGAGGTGGCCAAAGTACTGGAGTTTCAGCCTCAGTATCATTCCTTCCAAAGAAATCCCAGGGCTGACCTCCTTCAGAATGGACTGGTTAGATCTTCTTGCAGTCCAAGGGACTCTCAAGAGTCTTCTCCAACACCACAGTTCAAAAGCATCAATTCTTC
>SJYA01000587.1:4318261-4447189 GCA_006410615.1 Neotragus moschatus
TTTCATGGCTGCAGTCACCATCTGCAGTGATTTTGGAGCCCAGAAAAAGTCTGACACTGTTTCCCCATCTATTTCCCATGAAGTGATGGGACCGGATGCCATGATCTTCGTTTTCTGAATGTTGAGCTTTAAGCCAACTTTTTCACTCTCCTCTTTCACTTTCATCAAGAGGCTGTTTAGCTCCTTTTCACTTTCTGCCATAAGGGTGGTGTCATCTGCATATCTGCCTATAAGCAAACCAAAAAGAGCATTCTACTTGCATAGGAATAGCCATCATTTTCTGGTATAGCTTAGGGCCAAACCAGGACAGCACAATGTCACCAGCTGTTGAATGCAAGACATGAAATAATTGCTTTGAAAGCCCCTAGAAAAGATAGGTGCGGTGCCCTCCAGGGGGCTACCCATCATGTAAGCCAGAGCCATTCTAACAGGTGGAAAGACTGTCACAGACTTTAAATATAAGGATATAGATCAGGTGAGAGTGACAGGATAGAAAAAGACTGGCCAGGAAATAATAAAAGGAAGTGGTATCGCTATATTTAATATCAATGAAGAACATAAGGCAAGGAGAGCTGCTAGAAACAAAGAACATTTCATAATGATGAAAAAGTTAACTCAGTAAGGGAATGTAACAATAATACATATGTATTCAGCTAACAAAATATCTTCAAAGAATATTTGAGCTTTGAGAATATGAGCAAAATGTACAGATACAGATTTACCACTGAATATATCCATTATGTTTTTAGAAATAATGTGTTAACTTTGAAATTTTAAATATTTTGAGAATCAGTGTTTGCTACTCACCTTACTCCCAATCTGATTTTCCAATCCCTTAAGTGAGAACTTCTGGTATCCCTTAAGTGAAAGAATACATCACTTTGAGGCTGTGGGCTGTAATTCATATAACTGCCACCAGATGGCAGTGGTTACCTGTTTTAAAGTGATCGTTGACCAATTAAATTCTTTTCAGAAATAGCAATATCAAAATAAAGGTATGGAAAAAGTTATTTGCTTCCTCTTTAAAACCATAATCTAGTTATAGTGTTATAAAATAATTATTTTATCTAAGAAATATTTTAAGACAACAAATGTTGATTTTGAGGAATCAAGNTACCTGTTTTAAAGTGATCGTTGACCAATTAAATTCTTTTCAGAAATAGCAATATCAAAATAAAGATATGGAAAAAGTTATTTGCTTCCTCTTTAAAACCATAATCTAGTTATAGTGTTATAAAATAATTATTTTATCTAAGAAATATTTTAAGACAACAAATGTTGATTTTGAGGAATCAAGAAATAATGCAATTCTTGCCTTCAAGGAGATTATGAACTTGTGGGACATACTGATGTATTCACAAGGGAATGACAATACTATCTATTCAGGAATATAAAACAGAAGCACTGGATTTCATGTGCTCACATAACATGGACATATAACCTGACCGAGATGAAGGAAGGCTTTCTTGAAGACATGGTTCTATATAACATAAAATTATCACCATCTGATAAGTTGGAAGAAAACTAAAGAATGATCAAAGTTATCTGGCAAAATAAGTGAAAATAAAGCATTCTAAAAACAGAAATAGCGTGTGCAAAACTCAATGTTTCTAAGATACCTTTTTTTTTTTTTTTTGGTACTTTGGTTGAATTCAGAGACCTAAGAAACCAAATAATTTGAGTTATGTAGAAATATAACCTGAAGAAATAATTTAAAGAATCATAATACACCCACCTCTCAGATCCATATTGTTTTGCAGGTGACTTTTACCAAACATTGAAGGAGTAAATAATTCTTCCTTCAGATGGAAGAGGGGTGGGGGAGGAAAGACAATAGAATAGCTAACTCATTTTAGTTAACTTACTTTGGGGCTCCAAAATCACTGCAGATGGTGACTGCAGCCATGAAAGTAAAAGATGCTTGCTCCTTGGAAGAAAAGCTATGACCAACCTAGACAGCATATTAAAAAGCAGAGACATTACTTTGTCAACAAAGGTCAATCTAGTCAAAGTTATGGTTTATCCAGTAGTCATGTACGGATGTGAGAGTTGGACTATAAAGAAAGCTGAGGGCTGAAGAACTGATGATTTGAACTGTGGTGTTGAAGAAGACTTTTGAGAGTCCCTTGGACTGCAAGGAGATCCAACCAGTCAATCCTGAAGGAAATCAGTCCTGAATATTCATTGGAAGGACTGATGCTGAAGCTGAAACTCCAATACTTTGGACACCTGATGTGAAGAACTGACTCTTGGAAAAGACCCTGATGTTAGGAAAGATTGAAGGTGGGAGGAGAAGGGGACAACAGAGGATGAGATGGTTGGATGGCATCACCTACTTGATGGACATGAGTTTGAGTAAGCTCCAGGAATTGGTGATGGACAGGGAAGCCTGGCGTGCTGCAGTCCATATGGTCTCAAAGAGTTGGACATGACTGAGTGACTGAACTGAATTAATTTTATGAGACTCGAAAAATCCTATTACATAATTAAATATAAGAAAAGAAAAGATTTTATAGATTTAGGACTCCTGATTTCCAGTCAGGCATGTAAAGAGTTTATAAGCCACCACTTCATCCTAACAAGTAAAAAATTGAACTAGTAAAAACATCAACACCTGTTAGATTCATCAGAGAAGTGAGGCCACAGGACAAACCACTAGCCCCCAAACTAGAGAGACAGAGAATCACAATTTCCTGGAGTAGAAATCCACTATCAGAAACTTCCCTGGGAGGCCTGAACAAATTGCTAAAAGTTCAGTGTAGTCAAGTCTAAGAGACAAAAACTCCAGGGGACCCAGTCACAGGGACTCAGCCACATTTTTATGAGTTTTAACTTATGAAGCTGTAACTGGTTCACTGTGAGAACCTATGAGATCAGAGAAAAACCTTTTGGGGTTTCCAGCAAGAGGAGGGGAGAAAAAACCACTTGGGAAATATAGGAGAGGGAACTATCCTTAACCAGGCTTACTCTCAGAAGAAACCTTTACCTATTTAGGTTTTACCAGAGACTAAACTACCTGAAGGAAAGAAAATAGAACTCTAGTACCCTCTGGTCATTCTGTGCTAAGACGAAACAAACTGAGAAACACATGTGAAGTTCACAGCCCAGGAGCACAGGCTTACTAAAAGACTGAGATCTAATCATAGAACCAGAGAATGCTTCCCCTCCTCCTACAGCTTACACCAGTAAAAGCCTATTTGCCATAGTTCTGCTTACCTGATTAAATATGTCTGCCTTTCAACAAAAAACTATAAAGACATACCGAAAGGCAAAACACAGTTCAAAGAGGAAGAAGCATCAGAACCAGACATGGCAGGGATGTTGGAATTACCAGAATTTAAAACAAGTATGATTAAGTGCTAAGACCTCTAATGGAATAAGCAGTCAACAGGAAAAACACATGAGTAATGGCAGCAGAGAGATGGAAATTTTTAGAAAGGGAAAGAAAGGTTAGAGAGCAAAAACACTGTAACAGAGAGAAATGAAGAAGGCCTTTGGTGGACTCATTAGTAGACTGGACACGGCTGAGGAAAGAATCTCTGAGCTTGAGAATGTCAAAGAATCCCCAAACTGAAAAGCAAAGAGAAGAAAAGAAAAAGGTAGAACAGAATATCCAAAAAATGTGGGACAACTATAAAAGATGTAATATACATGAAATGGGAATACCAGAAGGAGAAGAAAGATCAAGGGAGAGAAAAAAATATTTGAAACAAATATATTTCTCTCCCAACTCCTCACTCTGGGACTCAAATCCTAGTCTTTATTCTCTACTGTTCCAATCAACAGCATATCTTTAATTGATAAATCCTGCAACTATTTTAAATGTTTTCCCAAAAGTATTTCAAAGGCAGAGTCACCTTCATGTTACATTTATTCGAAAGTATCTCATGTGGTGTGGAAAAAAAAAGACCCTTTATAATATGCAAATTGAAGTTTGTGGCCATCTTATCCAGGGAATAGATATTAAGTGACTATTGATTATTCATTTCATTAGTTGTCTTTATGAAAAGAATAAAATTATTTAACTTGAGCTTCTCTTACACATTTGCCAGAATATATGATTTTTAAACTTTCTGTATTTGTAAAAATGTAAGACATAACACAGCATAACAAATAGAACTGAAAAGGGGTCAGGGAGGGAAAAGAAAGTTAATTAATTTGAACAGAAAATAAAGTTATTCAGAGCAGTATAAATTTGACAGAAAGCAGATAAGGAGATTCTGACCATAGTATTCAGGAACACGTTCTTCCTATACCTTCTTCCTAGAGCCAGACATCCTGGAATGCAAAGTCAAGTGGGCCTTAAGAAGCATCACTGTGAACAAAGCTAGTGGAGGTGATGGAATTCCAGTTGAGCAAAAATCTTGAAAGATGGTGCTATGAAAATGCTGCACTCAATATGCCAGCAAATTTGGAAAACTCAGCAGTGGTCACAGGACTGGAAAACGTCAGTTTTCATTCCAACCCCGAAGAGAGGCAATGCCAAAGAATGCTCAAACTGCCTCACAGTTGTACTCATTTCACACGCTAGTAAAGTAATGCTCAAAATTCTCCAAGCCAGGATTCAACAGTACGTGAATCATGAACTTCCAGATGTTCAAGCTGGATTTAGAAAAGGCAAAGGAACCAGAGATAAAATTGCCAATATCTATTGGATCATTGAAAAGCAAGAGTTCCAGAAAAGACATCTGCTTTATTGACTATGCCAAAGCTTTTGACTCTGTGGCTCACAACAAAACTGTGGAAAAAACTTCAAGAGATGGGAATACCAGTCCACCTTACCTGTCTCCTGAGAAATTTGTATGCAGATCAAGAAGCAACAGTTAGAACTGGGCATGGAACAACAGACTGATACAAATAGGAAAAGGAGTGCATCAAGGTTGTATATTGTCACCCTGCTTATTTAACTTATACGGAGAGTACATTATGTGAAATGCCAGGCTGGATGGAGTACAAGCTGGCATCAAGATTGCTGGGAGAAATATCAATAACCTCAGATATGCAGATGACATGACATCACCCTTATGGCAGAAAGTGAAGAGGAACTAAAAAGCCTCTGGATGAAAGTGAAAGAGGAGAGTGAAAAAGTTGGCTTAAAGCTCAACATTCAGAAAACTAAGATCATGGCATCCGGTCTCATCACTTCACAGCAAATAGACAGTGAAAACAATGGAAAAAGTGACAGATTTTTGGGGGGGCTCCAAAATCACTGCAGGTGGTGACTGCAGTCATGAAATTAAAAGATGCTTGCTCCTTGGGAGAAAAGTTATGATCAACCTAGACAGCATATTAAAAAGAAGAGACATTACTTTGCCAACAAAGATCTATCTAGTCAAAGCTATGGTTTTTCCAGTAGTCATGTATGGATGGAGAGTTGGACTATGAAGAAAGCTGAGCTCTAAAGAAATGATGCTTTTGAACTGTGGTGTTGGAGAAGACTCGAGACTCCCTTGGACTTCAAGATGATCAAACCAGTCCATCCTAAAGGAGACCAGTTCTGAATATTCATTTAAAGGATTGATTGATGTTCAAGCTGAAACTCCAATACTTCAGCCACCTGATGTGAAGAACTGACTCATTAGAAAAGACTGATGCTTGGAAAGATTGAAGGCTGGAGGAAAAGGGGATGACACAGTATGAGATGGTTGGATGGCATCACCGACTCAATGGACATGAGTTTGAGCAAGCTCCAGGAGCCTGTAATGGACAGGGAAGCCTGGTGTGCTGCAGTCCATGGAGTTGCCAAGAGTCAGACCCGACTGAGTGACTGAACTGAACTGATAACCACATTACCTTTGCAAAGATCCTCCCTCATAGCTAGCCTTGTAGAAGTCACTCCATGAATACCCAATCCCCATGCCATATCTGATGGGTTAAGGGTATATTTGGAAATTCTAGTATATTTTATCCATGTTTTTTCACCTGGCATATAGAATTATCTATCTGTGACTACCCCTTCCAAATTTCTGTTGCTTTGCTACAACCAGACTGGCTTTTTCTCTGTTAATACATTTTGCCTCAGTGTACTGACTAAAAATGCATGATACTGCTTGCAAAGCAGACCAATGTTCAATCTGTGGGTCGGGAAGATCCCTTGGAGAAGGAAATGGCAACCCACTCAAGTATTGGTGCCTGGGAATTCCCATGGACATAGGAGACTGGAAGGCTATAGTCCATGGGGTCAGAAGAGCAGGACACAACTTACAGACTAAACCACCACCACCACCAGAATATAGGTACCATGAGGACTGCAATTGTATCCTGATACATAGTACATATCTAATATACAATCATTTGTTTGCTTGTTGGAGAGAGAGAGAGAAAGGGAAAGAGGGAAACTATCAAAATGTTATGTATAATGGCCACATCAGTTTACATACCCATCAGCTATTGCGCTTCTCAAAACCTGGAAAATAAATTCTAATTTTTTTGACAGTATGAAGGTAATCTCTTTTTCTCTAATTGCTAATGAGCAAGTGCATCACTTCAAACACCTGCTAACTGCCCAGGTATAATTTCTGCAGTTACTATTTCTATTTCTTGCCCATTTTTTTCTAATGAGTTTCCTATAATTTTCTAGTTGACTTGAGAATATGTTTATACCAACTGTTAATACTCCTCTGATTTGAATCATTGCAAATATCTTCTCTCAGTCTATGTGTGTTTATAATGAAATCATTGTTTTTAATGTCATCAAATCCACAAATCTTCCCATTATATTTTCTGTTTTCAGGTACTGTATAAGACATCTTAATCCACATAGCCTTAGAAAGCTGTTCCAAATGTGATTTTAATAGCTTTGAAGTTTACTTTTAAATTTAGGTCNTCCATAGTTCATCAGGCACTCTATCTATCAGATCTAGTCCCTTGAATCCATTTCTCACTTCCACTGTATAATCATAAGGGATTTGACTTAGGTCATACCTGAATGGTTTAGTGGTTTTCTCTACTTTCTTCAATTTAAGTCTGAATTTGGGAGTAAGGAGTTCATGATCTGAGCCATAGTCAGCTCCTGGTTTTGTTTTTGCTGAGTATATAGAGCTTCTCCATCTTTGGCTACAAAGAATATAATCAATCTGATATCGGTGTTGACCATCCGGTGATATCCATGTGTAGAGTCTTCTCTTGTGTTGTTGGAAGTGGGTATTTGCTATGACAGGTGCATTCTCTTGGCAGAACTCTATTAGCCTTTGCCTTGCTTCATTCCATATTCCAAGGCCAAATTTGCCTGTTACCCCATGTGTTTCTTGACTTCCTACTTTTGTATTCTAGTTCCCTAAAATGAAAAGGACATCTTTTGGGGGGTGTTTAGTTCTAAAAGGTCTTGTAGGTCTTCATAGAACCGTTCAACTTCAGCTTCTTCAGCGTTACTGGTCAGGGCATAGACTTAGATTACCATGATATTGAATGCTTTGCCTTGGAAATGAACAGAGATCATTCTATCATTTTTGAGATTGCATTCTAGTACTGCAACTTGGACTCCTTTGTTAACCATGATGGCTACTCCATTTCTTCTAAGGTATTCCTGCCCACAGTAGAAGATTTAACGGTCATCTGAGTTAAAGTCACCCATTCCAGTCCAGGTTCGCTGATTCTTAGAATGTCAATGTTCACTCTCACCATCTCCTGTTTGACCACTTCCAATTTGCCTTGATTCATGGACCTAACATTCCAGGTTCCTATGCAATATTGTTCTTTACAGTATCGGACCTTGCTTCTATCACCAGTCACATCCATAACTGGGTATTGTTTTTGCTTTGGCTCCATCCCTTCATTCTTTCTGGAGTTATTTCTCCACTGATCTGTAGTAGCATATTGAGCACCTACTGACCTGAGGAGTTCCTCTTTCAGTATCCTATCATTTTGCCTTTTCATATTGTTCATACCACGCCCGATGTCATGGGTGGCGGTGGAGAGGAACTACCCCAGGTCCAAGGAGCAGCAGCTGCATGGACACAGGAGAGCCGAGAGGAGTTACTCCACATTCAAGGTCAGGAGGGGCAGTCATTAGAAGATATGCCTCATCCAAGGTAAGGAGCAGCAGCTGTGCTTTGCTGGAGCAGCTGTGAAGAGATGCCCCACATCCAAGGTAACAGAAACCCAAGTAAGACAGTAGGTTTTGTGAGAGGGCATCAGAGGACAGACACACTGAAACCACAATCACAGACAACTAGCCAATCTGATCACACAGATCACAGCCTTGTCTAACTCAATGAAACTAAGCCATGCCATGTGGGGCCACCCAAGACTGATGGGTCATGGTGGATATGTCTGACAGAATGTGGTCCACTGGAGAAGGGAATGGCAAAACACTTCAGTATTCTTGCCTTGAGAACCCCATGATCAGCTACACAATATAAAATCTCATAGCTGCAATCAAGAGTTTGTTCTGTGGCAACATATTATTCTACAACTTGTATTATTACAGTCATTCACCTCTTTTTGTTTCAGTGTTAATCTTTTCCATGTGTTGCTCAACGAGTCAGGGAGCTGGCACCTTTGGCTCATTCTTTTTTCAGGCTNTCAGCTACACAATATAAAATCTCATAGCTGCAATCAAGAGTTTGTTCTGTGGCAACATATTATTCTACAACTTGTATTATTACAGTCATTCACCTCTTTTTGTTTCAGTGTTAATCTTTTCCATGTGTTGCTCAACGAGTCAGGGAGCTGGCACCTTTGGCTCATTCTTTTTTCAGGCTGTCCATGTAATTAATAAACTCCTTACATGTTCAAGCAGGTTTTAGAAAAGGCAGAGGAACCAGAGATCAAATTGCCAACATCCGTTGGATCATGGAAAAAGCAAGAAAATTTCAGAAAAACATCTATTTCTGCTTTATTGACTATGCCAAAGCCTTTGACTCTGTGGATCACAATAAACTGTGGAAAACTCTGAAAGAGATGGGAATACCAGACCACCTGACCTGCCTCTTGAGAAACCTATATGCAGATCAGAAAGTAACAGTTAGAACTGGACATGGAATAACAGACTGGTTCCAAATAGGAAAAGGAGTACGTCAAGGCTGTATATTGTCACCCTGCTTATTTAACTTCTATGCAGAGTACATCATGAGAAACACTGGGCTGGAAGAAGCACAAGCTAGAATCAAGACTGCGGGGAGAAACATTAATAGCCTCAGATATGCAGATGACACCACCCTTATGGCAGAAAATGAAGAGGAACTCAAAAGCCTCTTGATGAACGTGAAAGAGGAGAGTGAAACAGTTGGCTTAAAGCTCAACATTCAGAAAATGAAGATCATGGCATCTGGTCCCACGACTTCATGGGAAATAGAAGGGGAAACAGTGGAAACAGTGTCATACTTTATTTTGGGGGGCTCCAAAATCACTGCAGGTGGTGGTTGCAGCCATGAAATTAAAAGACGCATACTGCTTGGAAGAAAAATTTTGACCAACCTAGATAACATATTGAAAAGCAGAGACATTACTTTGCCAACAAAGGTCCGTCTAGTCAAGGCTATGGTTTTTCCACTGGTCATGTATGGATGTGAGAGCTGGACTGTGAAGAAGCTGAGCACTGAAGAACTGACGCTTTTGAACTATGGTGTTGGAGAAAACTGTTGAGTCTCTTGGATTGCAAGGAGATCCAACCAATCCATTCTAAAGGAGATCAGTCCTGGGTGTTCACTGAAAGGACTGATGCTGTGGCTGAAACTCCAATACTATGGCCACCTCATGCGAAGGGTTGACTCATTGGAAAAGACTCTGATGCTGGGAGGGATTGGGGGCAGAAGGAGAAGGAGACGACAGAGGATGAGATGGCTGGATGGCATCAATGACTCGATGGATGTAAGTTTGAGTGAACTCTGGGGTTGGTGATGGACAGGGAGGCCTGGCGTGCTGCGATTCATGGGGTTGCAATGAGTCAGACATGACTGAGCAACTGAACTGAACTGAACATCTAAAAGTGACTCATTGTATCTGTACTAGCTGAAACTGTCAGACTTCCTCTTGTTTTGTATTTGTGAACCTTTATGATGTTGTCTTAATTATAATATTTTGTGTAAATTTATTTTTGTCAAAATTGGTGTTATTCCAAATGAATATACAACCAGATATAAATTCTATGACATTCATTTGTGTTTTTTATTAGAAATGCCTATCATCCAGAATTGATATCCTTGTAATACAGAGAGTTTCAATCCATGGACATTGTGCCTCTCTCCATTTGTATAGGCCTTCTTTAATTTAATTGTAATTGTTGCTCTGAATGTAGAGGTCTTGCATTATTTCATCAAATTTTCCCACAGTACTTCGTTTTCTTGATGTTATTTAATTTTCTTTTTTCAGTTTCCATCTGCTTATTTCTGTTATTTAGAAACATGATCGACTGTTTTCTATTTGCTTTGTATCCAGCTACTGTGCTACATCAGGGCTTCCCTGGTGACTCGGTGGTAAAGAATCTACCTTCTAATGCAGGAGATGTGCGTTCCATCCCTAGGTCAGGAAGATCACCTGGAGAAGGAAATGGCAACCTACTCCAGTATTCTTGCTGAGAAATCCCATGGACAGTGGAGACAGGCAGGCTATAGTTCACAGGGTCACAAGAGGTGGACACAACTTAGTGATGAAAGAACAAAAACTGTCCTACATCTAGCTACCTTGCTAAGAATCAGTATTTTCAGTGTACACAATCATGCCACTGATAGCTTAACTTCTTGCTTTGCAAACTAATGTTTTATGTCCTTGATATTTTATATTGCTAGGATTCTGATATTATGTATTCTACAAGCAGTGATAGCCTGCATCTATGTACTGTCCTTGATTTCCAGGAAAAGACCTTTCAATAATTCAACAGTAATTATGATATATGCTGTGTCTTGTTAAAAATACACCCTTGTTAGATTAAGAAAGTTTCTTTCTATATCTAAAATATTTCCCACATTCAACTGAATTTCAAATAATGATTGAATATCTACTAATAAGGAATTATTGGTATGGGATGTGTGTGATAAATGTTTATTTTCTACTACTACTGCTAAGTTGCTTCAGTCGTGTCCGACTCTGTGCGACCCCATAGACGGAAGCCCAGCAGGCTCCCCCCATCCCTGGGATTCTCCAGGCAAGAACACTGGAGTGGAAATCTTGCAGCCATGAAATTAAAAGACACTTACTCCTTGGAAGGAAATTTATGACCAACCTAGATTGCATATTGAAAAGTAGAGACATTACTTTGCCAACAAAGGTCTGTCTAGTCAAAGCTATGGTTTTTCCAGTGGTCATGTGTGGATGTGAGAGTTGGACTGTGAACAAAGCTGAATTTATAAAATTCCTTATATTTTAGTGACATTCTGGAACATATGCAGATGAAATGATGTGATGCTAAGGATTTGCACTGAAATAATATGGGTGAAGGAAGTGGCTGGTTTGCAGTTGAGGCAGGACTGCCCACAGGTTCATGTTAGTTGGGGTTCATTTTACTGTTGTCCTTCAATATGTTGAAAATCTTCTATAACAAAAAAGGCAAAAATGAATACATTTTTTTGAAATTAAATTTTAACACATATTGCTCAAGACAAATATTTTAACTTTAATTCAATGTGCCTGAATTTCTCCCTTCACTTCTATTGGTGGTAGCTGATATTTCTTTACCTTATCTAAGGAACTCTAGAAATAGTTTTATTTCCAATGCAAACCAACACCACCAGAAATAGAAAATACAACTATTTTTTAGCTCTAAATTCAGTTTAACCCTTCTCTTATAGATACTGAACACTTCACTGACTATTATCCCATAATATAAATTTTAATATACTAAACCTGTTTTAATGATGGTAGGAACCCATTAAAGTGAATCTGTGTACGTGCCTGTGTGATACAAAATATATATGTATAAGACAAGCATAATGATTGTGAATTTATAATATATTAAGTTTAACATTTCAAACTTTTAAAGGTTTATTGTCTTCATTTATTAAAATGTTATAAAAACTTCAAGTAATTATAGAGATTGAATGAGACACTGTGCCTGAAGTTTTAACATCAGTTTGGGCACATCATATGTGCCCAATAAAATTGATCTTTAATTTACTATTGAGTGTATTCCAAGCATGGTTTTAAATCCAAACATCAGAAGAAGGTTTTTCTTTTGTTGAATATGAAGAATTCTAATAACATGTAGCTTTCTCCAGAATGAGCAATGTTTGAATATAGACAGTATAATTAGTTATGGTAAAGTGTCTCTTTTCAGGTATAGGAAATGCATACTTAGTTGTGTTTCAAAATCTCAGACAGTCCCTCAATGAATCTCAGCTTAAGCTATAAAGGCTTGGGAGGATCTGGGGAATTGAACTCAGAGATTTAGCCCCATTTTTCTCTTTAGTGCCACTAGTCCAAACGTGAGGCCTGGTTAGGAGTAGAGTTGAAGAGGAGACAAAACCAGCAGAGACACATTAACTTTTCTGTTACTGTCCACAGTATGGACAAAAAACAGAAGAGGTGTGGGTGCATAGATATTTAAAAAATACATATTATCTTCAAGTTTATTTAAATATATTTGGAGATATATTCATGTTCAAATATGTTCAGTCACTAAGTTGTGTCTGACTCTTTGCAACCCCATGGACTGCAGCCCGCTAGACTTCCCTGTCCTTCACCATCTCCTAGAGCTTGCTCAAACTCATGTCCATTGAGTTGGTGATGCTATCTAACCATCTCACCTTCTGTTGCACATCCTTCTACTCTGCCATTTTAGAGGCNTTCAGTCACTAAGTTGTGTCTGACTCTTTGCAACCCCATGGACTGCAGCCCGCTAGACTTCCCTGTCCTTCACCATCTCCTAGAGCTTGCTCAAACTCATGTCCATTGAGTTGGTGATGCTATCTAACCATCTCACCTTCTGTTGCACATCCTTCTACTCTGCCATTTTAGAGGCAGTGGTCCATGTTCAATATAAATAATCTTTTTTGCTATATGCATCAGGTTTGATTGATTCTCTTAACTTTACCTTAAGGTAGACTTTGAATTCATTCAGCTCCAAATGGGTTTGGGAATATAGTAAAGTGTTTGAGGATAATAACTTTTCAGAGATTTCAATTTAAACATCACCTAGTTCCAACACCTGCGATGGTAAGTGAGGAAACGGTGGTACAGAAAGGTTAGAGCTTCTTGCAAGGCTGTATATCATTAACCACTAATAGAATCATTAGAAAAGAAAAGTCACCACTATTCTAAAAATCATACTTAGAAAATTGAAAGCTGGATTTAGTCTTGGAAACTGTCTTGTCATCTCTTCTCATTTTATAGGTAAAATCTAAGGTCCAGGGATTCCAGGGAGGTGGCTCAAATGGTAAAGAATCCACCTGCAATGCGGGAGACGTGGGTGTGATCCCTGGGTTGGGACAATCGCCTGGAGGAGGGCATGGCAACCCACTCCAGTATTCTTGCCTGGAGAATCCCCACGGACAAAGGAGCCTGGCGGGTACAGTCCATAGTGTTGCAAAGAGCTGGACAGAACTGAAGCGACTTTCACTTTCACTTTTCACCCGACCTGGGATCTGGAACCACACCTGTGACCACCAGCTAGCTCCCTCTTCCATCCATGCCGTATTGCCCCGACTTCCTCAGGTGTATCTGTGATGCACTACTTTTAGCTGTGAAATATAATTTTTCAGGGGGAAATATAATTTATATGGTGTAGTACGTAACATAACTGTATATTCACATTTGTTTTATTAGTATTTTTGTTTTAGAGAATTAAATAGTAAACGGTATGTTATAAAGATATTTTAACTAAAAAACCACTTCTAAACTTACTTCTTTGATTGGCAAGTATATTCTCCTTTTTTGTCCAACCTTTTAAAAATATTTCTGTTCTTCACCTTATTCTTCCTTTGAGAAATTCCCCTTTATATGGTTACCATGGAAATTGCTCTCTTCCCCTTCAATTTTTCCAGTCATTTGAAGCAATTTATTTCATGGGATATATACTGAGCATCTTCAATACTTCAGGGAAAAACCCAACTTATGTGTTAACAGTGAATTTCTATTTTTCCTGTTTCCTGTTATATTTAATACATTTTCCTCAAACTAAAAGCTTACCACACCCAGAAAATCTTGATTTTAGCTGTATGTCATTCATTACACACAATCTCCGATAGATGTCGCCATACACCATATATTTTAAACGAGAACCCTGAAATGCCTTTTACTCAATAAATAGATTTTTTGACAAAAGTATGCTGCATTATGGCTCATCAGATATGACACTCTGTGGTTCCACAGATAATAAGGTCTAAGCTGATGTTGTAGAAAATTTGCAATGACATTAACAAAACAAATGACTAACGTTGCGATCCTCCCTGTCTAAGTAACATATACAGTGCCTTTTATCCTGATATTGTACAAGGCAGCCAAATTAAAGAAATAAAGGAAGTTAAAAAGCTATTTAAAACAGGGATGCTCAGTATTTGACTTCCGATGGGCATATGGCTCTTTTATAAGAAATCTCACTGGATTATTTCAAAATTAGATTCTGAAAGCAAAGTGCTGGTCACGTCCGTTTGTGGTGACTGCTGAGTGTCTTATAGCTTTCACTCATGTTATAGATTTAAGAGAATGATTTCTACATGAAATTGTGGAAGATATGTTGAAGACCTCATTTAGACACTTCATGCTAGGATTGAAAAACTAATGTTAAAGATGACAAATGACTTGGACAAAGCCACAGTGTAGAGTATTGCCAGAACTAAGATTTCTGTCTCAATAGTGCTTTTCTATTTTTCTTACAGTTGAAGAGCTAAGCTAACTAGCTTTCTTAAGAAGCTGGAGCAGATAGGAAGGAAGATGTGCACAGAAAGCCTTGTACAACAATGATGTTGGCAAACAAAACCATAAAAATATCTACCGTTATGGAACACTTTATATGATCGTTGTGTATGGATAATCTTTATATTTCGTGCTCCTATTTTTCTACTTTAAGAATGAAGTTATGTGGTGGTAGTTACAAAGCATTGTTGCTATGGTAGTGAGAGAAATTATGAACATTCAGAGAAACAGAATAACCATAATGATAATGGCACTGTGTGTACATGCTAAGTCACTTCAGTTGTGTCCAACTCTTTATGACCCCATGGACTGTAGCCCACCAGACTCCTTTGTCCATGGGATTCTCGAGGCAAGAATACCGGAGTCTTCTTACTGTGTCTCCTGCATTGGCAGGCAGGTTCTTTACCGTTAGCACCAACCGGGAAGCCCCAGTAGAAGCACTAGTCACATTTATTGAACAGGCCGTGGCTTAGCAGTAAAGAGTCTAACTGCAATGGAAGAGGCCCAGGAGACATGGATTCAAACCCTGAGTTGGGAAGATTCCCTGGAGGAGGACATAGCAACCCATTCCAGTACTCTTGCAGAGATAATCTCATGGACAGAGGAAGCCTGGCAGGCTAAAGTCCAATAGGATTGCAAAGAGTTGGATATAGCTGAGTATGCATGCAGTATTTATTGAATACCTACTATAGGCCAGGCAAAAATAACAAGTAACATTTATTGAGCACATACTATATGCCAGATGTTGTGCTAGATCTTTATATAGTCACATATATCTGTTATCCTTAAATGCAAAGTCATTTGAGTAGTGTCTGACTCTGTGCGACCCCATAGACGGCAGCCCACCAGGCTCCCCTGTCCCTGGGATTCTCCAGGCAAGAACACTGAAGTGGGTTGCCATTTCCTTCTCCAATGCAGGAAACTGAAAGTGAAGTCGCTCAGCCCTGCCTGACCCTCAGTGACCCCATGGACTGCAGCCTTCCAGGCTCCTTCGTCCATGGGATTTTCCAGGCAGGAGTACTGGAGTGGGGTGCCATTACCTTCTCCGGTTATCCTTAAAGCTGCTCTGAAAAACAATAGTATTAGTATTATATAGAGAGTATTAAACTGGGAGAAAAAAAGAGAGTTAAGAAGGCAAGTAAATGTGTAAAGGTAGGTAGCCACTAAGGGCTGGCACTAACATTTTAATCCAAAATCTAGGATGGCACTAGGGTTTCAAGAAATGTGGGGTGGTGGGTATATATTTATACATATGTACACATACACATGCTTCCCTTGTGGCTCTGCCTGCAATGCAGGAGACCTGGGTTCGATCCCTGGGTTGGGAAGATCCCCTGGAGAAGGGAAAGGCTACTCACTCCAGTATTCTGGCCTGGAGAATCCCAAGGACTGTGTAGCTCATGGAGTTGTAAACAGTCAGACAAGACTGAGCAGCTTTCATTACCACTACTACTACACATACACACACAGAACATGTATAGACATACACATATTCACATGTATAAATACATACACACACATACTAGAAAATAAAATTTAATATGTAAGTTAATAATTCTAGAACCAGGGAGTGGTTCTAGAAGAGTTACAAATTATCAACTAAGCATGTTAACCCAGAATTTCCGTCTTGGTTCTAGACATGAAACACTTTTAAAAAGCAAAGTAAAGGAAGTAAAGAAAAGAAGGATTCCTCCCTAAGAAATAAACTTGTAAAAGCCTTTCATCCCTCAGTGGAGGATAACAATGAACATGGGAGGGGAAACAGGAAAGGAGGAAGAGCTATCTCAAAGTCCATCTTTTACTCCGCTATAACAAAAGTGAGGATTCTAGAGCCTCTGGGCAAAAGTCAAAGTTGATTAAAAGTATAAAGGTTAACAGAAAGTGACAAAGTGCTTATTTTATGTCAGCCATCTCAGTATCCTAGATTAAGTCAACTATATCACAAATCACCCCACAGCACAAATGGTTAATGTCACTTAAAGCTGCATTTTGGAAAACCAGTCCTTTTCAGTATTATGTTCCTTGAGCAATTTAGTTAATGCCCTTTTTAGGACTCCATTTCCTCATCCATAAAGTGAGTTTGAGGGATAAAATTTTCTTTAGTGTCTCTTCCAAATGTAGAATTTTAAATGGTATTGTTACAGCTGTTATTTAATATAATGAAATTATGTCAATTGAAAGATTGATTTAAGCCACTGTCCTCCATTTGTTTAGATCCCAAAGCAACTGGTTCCTACTCCCTTTGAAGTATTGATTTGCAGGATTTGTAAATGTTGTGAAGATGTGTCATTGTTTGGACTCGGTCATCAGGAACTACCACAGCACTGAAACAAAGGAGCGGATTAGGACAATTCAAAAGCACAGCAAAAGTTTTTGACAAACTTGCATTCAAATGCTAATATGTAGCCTCAGAATACACTAAAGAAAAACTTTAGAACTCTACTTGGCTTACTTCTGAGTTGTGCTACTTATTAATTTTAATCGCATCAACATTTTGTGCTTCCTTTTCCTCCTGATTAAAATGTTAATATTGAAAGTATCTAGTCCATAGAGTTGTTGTTGACGATCTAGTTTTGTAAAGATTTAGAACAATGCCATGTGATCATCCTTAACCTTATTATTTTAAATATTTTTATCAATATTACTGCTGGCTAACTCATACTGTTTTTATCTGGATATGAAGAGGCTATTTTTAAAACTCATCTTTGATATCCAATAACAATGATCTCATTTTGCCCTAGTATGTTTGTTTTCTCTCTTTTCCTTTTCTATGTTTCTCCTGGAGTCATAATCTCTAGCAACTGAAACTTTAAAAAACCTTATGGAAGCACATGCAAGAGAATGATGCTATACTTGATTAGATTTATTCTATATTTTTAGATAGTACTTTATTTGTACTTTATGCTGCTAATACATATTCATTTTAATATAGTTCATTTGCTAAAGCCCATTATTCCTGCACTATGCCCAATTAATCTAAATATTTTAATATTTTTCTAGAAACACATTTCCTCACAGAAGTGGGTGTTAACGGAAATCTTTGTCCTCTTTCTATTATTGTAAAGTGATTGTGCAGCTCCAGTTTTTCTTCTCCCTTCTCTCCTACCTTTCTGCCTCTCCTGCTTCTCTTCTCTGTTTTGTTGTTGTTGTTCCTCCTATCAACGCTTATCACTATATTTGGGTCAAAGGCACTGGTATAATCTGGGCCATCTCATCAGAGGACAAACCAGGTAGCTGTTTCTATTTAATTTATGGAGTTACCCCCTCCCCCCACCAAAAAAAAATGATCTCTATCCCCACCCAAGTAAATCTCTTTCCCTCCTCCTAAAGAAATTCCAGGATTAGAAATCCATTTCTCTGTGTAAATCAATAACCTCTCCAGGCAATCTCTTTCAAAATGAAGATACTCAAGGGAGTGTTCATCATTAAGCTTTTAACACCTCTGTGTGAAGGATTTTCATCAGCTTTTTCCCACTGTGAAAGGACAGCGTGACCCTGCAAGCCAGATTTGGGTTGTGTGGAGCCATACAGGCACCTAGGCTGGAAAGAAAGGGTGGGGAGTGGGGGTCAGCTTTAGAAATGGAGATGGGGACAGACTTGCATATAGTTCAAATGCTTCTAAAGCAGCCTCCGGAGAAGCACTCTTAGGCATATGGAGCATGCCTTTTCTAACCAATGTGTACTAAGTGAAAGTCACAATGTTACTCACTCAGTTGTGCCCCACTCTTTGAGATCTCTTGGACTATAGACGGCCAGACTCCTCTGTGGGATTCTCCAGGCAAGAATACTGGAGAGGGTTGCCATTCTCTTCTCCAGGGAATCTTCCCAGCTGGGAATGAACCCACATCTCCCACACTGCAGACAGATTCTTTACCATCTGAGCCACTAGGGAAGGCCAAAGCATCCTAAGGTGCAAACTAAAGAAAAAGTTAGAGAGTACAGTTTGTCCCCACCAGCTGTTCCAACAGTTCCCTCAGGGCAAATAAATCAGGGTGGCAAAAACTGGTGGTGACTGATGTATTGGGGCCAGATATAAAGATGGTAGGTGAGTGACGAGTCCCAGTTGTGGGTACCATATTGGGGAGGGTGACTGGGTGAACAAACAGGAATCCAGGTTCCTGGAGCTAAATCTCTAGGAGGTACTCAAGAGAGGAAAGTTTTAGCCACAGATGTGGAGACAGTTTTTAGAGACCAACAGCAGAGCAGGTGCCACACAAACATAAGCTACTCAGAATGCGGAGTGCCCACACTGCAAGGGAGCACTGAAAGAAATAGCAACAGCTGTCTCNGTGAAGATGTGTCATTGTTTGGACTCGGTCATCAGGAACTACCACAGCACTGAAACAAAGGAGCGGATTAGGACAATTCAAAAGCACAGCAAAAGTTTTTGACAAACTTGCATTCAAATGCTAATATGTAGCCTCAGAATACACTAAAGAAAAACTTTAGAACTCTACTTGGCTTACTTCTGAGTTGTGCTACTTATTAATTTTAATCGCATCAACATTTTGTGCTTCCTTTTCCTCCTGATTAAAATGTTAATATTGAAAGTATCTAGTCCATAGAGTTGTTGTTGACGATCTAGTTTTGTAAAGATTTAGAACAATGCCATGTGATCATCCTTAACCTTATTATTTTAAATATTTTTATCAATATTACTGCTGGCTAACTCATACTGTTTTTATCTGGATATGAAGAGGCTATTTTTAAAACTCATCTTTGATATCCAATAACAATGATCTCATTTTGCCCTAGTATGTTTGTTTTCTCTCTTTTCCTTTTCTATGTTTCTCCTGGAGTCATAATCTCTAGCAACTGAAACTTTAAAAAACCTTATGGAAGCACATGCAAGAGAATGATGCTATACTTGATTAGATTTATTCTATATTTTTAGATAGTACTTTATTTGTACTTTATGCTGCTAATACATATTCATTTTAATATAGTTCATTTGCTAAAGCCCATTATTCCTGCACTATGCCCAATTAATCTAAATATTTTAATATTTTTCTAGAAACACATTTCCTCACAGAAGTGGGTGTTAACGGAAATCTTTGTCCTCTTTCTATTATTGTAAAGTGATTGTGCAGCTCCAGTTTTTCTTCTCCCCTCTCTCCTACCTTTCTGCCTCTCCTGCTTCTCTTCTCTGTTTTGTTGTTGTTGTTCCTCCTATCAACGCTTATCACTATATTTGGGTCAAAGGCACTGGTATAATCTGGGCCATCTCATCAGAGGACAAACCAGGTAGCTGTTTCTATTTAATTTATGGAGTTACCCCCTCCCCCCACCAAAAAAAAATGATCTCTATCCCCACCCAAGTAAATCTCTTTCCCTCCTCCTAAAGAAATTCCAGGATTAGAAATCCATTTCTCTGTGTAAATCAATAACCTCTCCAGGCAATCTCTTTCAAAATGAAGATACTCAAGGGAGTGTTCATCATTAAGCTTTTAACACCTCTGTGTGAAGGATTTTCATCAGCTTTTTCCCACTGTGAAAGGACAGCGTGACCCTGCAAGCCAGATTTGGGTTGTGTGGAGCCATACAGGCACCTAGGCTGGAAAGAAAGGGTGGGGAGTGGGGGTCAGCTTTAGAAATGGAGATGGGGACAGACTTGCATATAGTTCAAATGCTTCTAAAGCAGCCTCCGGAGAAGCACTCTTAGGCATATGGAGCATGCCTTTTCTAACCAATGTGTACTAAGTGAAAGTCACAATGTTACTCACTCAGTTGTGCCCCACTCTTTGAGATCTCTTGGACTATAGACGGCCAGACTCCTCTGTGGGATTCTCCAGGCAAGAATACTGGAGAGGGTTGCCATTCTCTTCTCCAGGGAATCTTCCCAGCTGGGAATGAACCCACATCTCCCACACTGCAGACAGATTCTTTACCATCTGAGCCACTAGGGAAGGCCAAAGCATCCTAAGGTGCAAACTAAAGAAAAAGTTAGAGAGTACAGTTTGTCCCCACCAGCTGTTCCAACAGTTCCCTCAGGGCAAATAAATCAGGGTGGCAAAAACTGGTGGTGACTGATGTATTGGGGCCAGATATAAAGATGGTAGGTGAGTGACGAGTCCCAGTTGTGGGTACCATATTGGGGAGGGTGACTGGGTGAACAAACAGGAATCCAGGTTCCTGGAGCTAAATCTCTAGGAGGTACTCAAGAGAGGAAAGTTTTAGCCACAGATGTGGAGACAGTTTTTAGAGACCAACAGCAGAGCAGGTGCCACACAAACATAAGCTACTCAGAATGCGGAGTGCCCACACTGCAAGGGAGCACTGAAAGAAATAGCAACAGCTGTCTCTTCCTGCCTCTACTGTATTCTAACACGACTGTATTCCTTTCCCGAAGGCTACAAAACTCACTCTGTTTTCAGATTTTCACAAAAACAAGGTAGGAGTACTAGCATTATAGTTTCTAGGAGACAACTCATCTATCTATTGTCTCCTTGCTTCCGCTCCAAGGAATCCAAAGTGCACAAACAACAGGGCAGTCTGCCTTCCCTTTGATCTGCATTAACCATGCAAATCAGCATTCTCTCAATTTCTCAGGACCTGAAACCAAGCCAAGCCAACGGGAGACTGGAGGACTGTACATCTGCCTTTTTATCCATTGAGCTCTTGGTTGTTTTTCCTGAGAACTTTCAGATAAGGCTGTTAGATGCAGACACATGCCTCTGTTCTCTTAGCTGTTGCATTCAGAGAAATAAAATTGGTCAAAATAAGGAAACACCAGGCAAATTTGATTTTCATCTGGTGAACATATTCTCAAACCAACAAGACAAACGTTTTGTTTTTCACATTTGTTCTAAATTCAGACATTTTAATCAGTTCTTTGTTGTTGTTGTTTAGTCACTAAGTGAAAGTGTTAGTCACTCAGTCATGTCCAACTCTTTTGTGACCCCATGAAATGTAGCCCACCAGGCTCCTCTTTCCATGGGATTCTCCAGGTAAGAATACTGGAGTGGGTGGCCATTCCCATCTCCAGCATATCCTCCTGACCCGAGGGATTGAACTCAGGTCTCCCACATTGCAGGCAGATTCTTTACCATCTGAGCCACCAGGGAAGCCTTAATCACTAAATCATGTCCAAATCTTCTGTGACCCGGTGGACTGTAGCCCAGGCTTCCCAAGTGGCTCAGTGGTAAAGAATATTACTGCCAATGCAGGAGATTCAGGAGATGTATGTTCGATCTCTAGGTGAGAAGATCCCCTAGAGAAGGAAATGGTGGTGATCCACTACAGTATTCTTGCCTGGAAAATCCAATGGACAGAGAAGCCTGGTAGGCTACAGTCCATGAGGTCGCAAGGAGTCAGACATGACTTAGTGACTGAACACACATGTATGGACTGTAGCCCACCAGACTCCTTGGTCCACGGGATTTCCCAGGCAAAAATACTGGAGTGGGTTGCCATTTCCTACTCCACAGGATCTTCCTGACCCAGGGATTGAACCCAGGTCTCCTGCATTGGCAGGCAGGTTCTTTACCACTGAGCCACCAGGAAGTCCACCTCCTTCTTTAGGATGTAACAATTTGAAACAAGGTTAAAATCTTACCTCCAAGAGTCACCATTTGTCTCCTAATGACATTTGTAATGACATTTGTGCACAAACTCTGTAGAAGCCACGCTAAGGGCTTTTGCAAATATTGTGGGAGTTCTTTCTTATAAACTACCCATTTCTGAGTATTCATAGGAGGCTTTTCAGAAAAAAATAAGCTCATCATTTGAGATTTCAGCATCACTTGTGAGCCCAGTTTTGCTTTGTTTTCTTTTTTGGTCTCTCTATTGTGTGTAGATGAATACTTCATATTATGGACCTAATCTTGCCCCATTTACCTTGAGTGTGTAATGTCCAAGAGGTTGGATCTCTGGGCAAATGAAACACTCCTTTGAAACAGTGAGCGTTACAGTCCAATTAACCTGTGCTGTCAAAGAATAAAAACACTGCAGAAAGATTGTATCTGTAAGATTTTTTGAAATGTTACTTGAGCATAAGTAATACAGTAGCATTAAGTCATGTTCAAACATACATTCCTTAATTCTGACTTTGAAAAAGTATATGTGTGTGTATGCTAAGTTGCTTCAGTCATTTCTGACTCTTTGCGGCCCTGTGGACCATGGACCACCAGGCTCCTCTGTCCATGGGATTCTCCAGTGATGGATTCTGGAGTGGGTTGCCATGCCCTCCTCCAGAGGATCTTCCTGACCCAGGAACTGAACCCACATGTCTTGTGTCTCCTGCATTGGCAGGCAGGTTCTTTACCAGTAGTGCCACTTGGGAAGCCCTAGCAAGAGTATAAAATATTTCAAATTAAAGCTAGTCTCATTTTCCTGCTAGATTGGGCAAAAGTTGAGCAAGAGAATCATTAGCAAGAGATGTTTTTAGAGTGTCTCCTCCTTTGGAGCCTCTTTAAATAAAAAAAAAAGTTTAGGGGCAATAAATGTGTTTTTTTTTTTTTTTAATCTAATCACTAAGCCTAATTCATGTGGTTTAAAAATAAGAACAAAATTTTTTTCCACGTTTTTCTTTGGAGATACACAAAAATACTCTCATTCAAGCAGAAAGAAAATGGATAGTATGTTTGTGTATCACCAGATAGTTTGCCAATGACTTACATGCTGTGTTTCTCAACTCTCTGAAGTTGGCAGGGTAGTATAGGTATAGCCCTGTTTTCTCCAGCTTATAGCAGGAAATAAAACAGAGGTTCAAGGAGATAAAGTGACAGGCACAGGACATGTACCTAGTAACTGGCATGGTCAGACTTGAACGCTGGTGTCTTGAATGTCTCCCAAGATCTGGTGAGTATGTAAATGCTGTTTCATTTAAAGAATATAAACATTCTTCTGAAAAAGCTGTCTCACATTGAGCTGCTTTCTATAGCTAAGTTGCTAACTTTCAAATGTGACAACTGTGTCATGATTTTATCCTCTGGCTGGAAGACCAAAAGTATTTTATTCTACATAATGTAGAAGAGAGAGTACCTGGGAATTATGGTATTCCACAGTAGTGGCACAGAGCTTGCCGTGACCTTTCAGTGAACTTGAGCCTGTGCAGCAGGTTGGGGAGCCCCTGAGTAGTCAGGTGACCACATTACCATCTGCAGTTCTGGACTGGTCATCTGGCCAGTGCTGACCTTTTGGAACATGATCCAGTGAAATTCAAACCCTGAGAGTGGCTAGCAGGCAAAATCTGCTCCTCAATGTCAGTTTCACTTCTGAGTCCTTTAATTGTCCACTACAACTTGTAGAGGGCCCATTAGGCTCAGGTCAGGAACCTCCCATTTAGTATTAATGGATATCAAATCCTATTTGATTGAAAACGCTTTGGTATTAACTGTATTTCCCTCATAATTATAAATATCTAACACTTTAGTCACATAAACATTAACAGAACATAAAGTTTATAAGACTATTTTTGAAGCTGCTCCAGCAAAAAATGTAATTTTATTATTTATATCCCAAAACTAAATAATAATGATATATATTGCAATAGTATTGCAGCATATTAATGCAATAGATTTTAATAATTTATTCTTTGGAAATATTTTATGAAACAAAGTATATATTGTTTTTCTTGCATGAAACAGATCTCTTTTCATCTCAAATATCCTGAAAGTTTTCCAGACCTTTACACAATGGTTATGTATTCATGCATTCTTGCCAGGTGCTATATAGTGCTAAATACAAGGACCATAAAGATGAATAAGGCCCTGTTCACGAGAAGCTTGCAATTTAGCTGGGATAAAAGACCTATAAAGGTATAATTATAAGACACTGCTGACAAAGCTCCATCTAGTCAAAGTTATGTTTTTTCCAGTAGTCTTGTATGGATGTGAGAGTTGGACCATAAAGAAAGCTGAGCACCAAAGAATTGATGCTTTTGAACTNAATAAGGCCCTGTTCACGAGAAGCTTGCAATTTAGCTGGGATAAAAGACCTATAAAGGTATAATTATAAGACACTGCTGACAAAGCTCCATCTAGTCAAAGTTATGTTTTTTCCAGTAGTCTTGTATGGATGTGAGAGTTGGACCATAAAGAAAGCTGAGCACCAAAGAATTGATGCTTTTGAACTATGGTGTTGGGGGACTCTTGAGAGTCCCTTGGACTGCAAGAAGATCCAACCAGTCCATCCTAAAGGAAATCAGTCCTGAATATTCATTGGAAGGACTGATGCTGAAGCTAAAACTCCAATACTCTGGCTATCTGATTCAAAGAACTGACTCATTGTAAAAGACCCTGATGCTTTGAAAGATTGAAGGCAGGAGGAAAAGGGGACAAGAGAGGATGAGATGATTGGATCTCATCACCAACTCAATGGACATGAATTTGAGCAAGCTTCAGGAGTTGGTGATGGACAGGGAAGCCTGGCATGCTACAGTCCATGGGGTTGGAAAGAGTCAGACATGACTGAATGACTGAACTGGATTCAACTGATAAGACAATATTAAAAAAAAACTGACTTTGGGGTATTTACAATAATATGGTGTATGAGGTTGATACCTTCAACAGTAAAGAAATTAAGGAAAGCTTAAAATAGTTGAATTTGAGCTGCTAATGAAAATCCAGGAAGAAATTCAGTTCAGTTCAGTTGCTCAGTTGTGTCTGACTCTTTGCGACCCCATGAATCGCAGCACACCAGGCCTCCCTGTCCATCACCAACTCCCGGAGTTCACTCAGACTTACGCCCATCGAGTCAGTGATGCCATCCAGCCATCTCATCCTCTGTCGTCCCCTTCTCCTCCTGCCCCCAATCCCTCCCAGCATCAGAGTCTTTTCCAAATTACTAGAAGGTAAACCTCAGGAGTAAGGTTAAGCTATTGTTATATATATAGGAATGAGCCTCATATAATCAACAACTGAAGGCATGGACGTTTATGACAGAAAGAAAGGAAGTTCAAGAGGAGACCATTAAGGAAAATCTTCATTTAAGGTATATAAGGAGTTAGAGTAATAAAATGCCAATCCTGAAAGCACATTATCATTGCCACTAAGACAGGGAAGAGATTAAAATGTAAGGAAATATAGTGAAGTTACTGTGATATTTGAATGGTTAATAGTAATAACATTAACCAAAAACCATGTAAGTTGGAAAGTCCATTGGTTTTGATTTGAACCTGGGTAGCTGGAATACAAAGTACTGTCCAATATGAATTTCCTTTGGGTCCAGAAGCAATGGTTAATTCAGTTCAGACCTAACCCCAGATTTAAAATAGAGATGGGATGTAAAAGTGATAACTACCTCCCTTTTCATGAGGTATCTGGGTAAGAGAAAACTCAAGTCTCCTTAAAAAAGCTTCTTTGTAAAGTTAAGATGTATCATTTTTCTAAATGGCCCATATCTATAAGCCTAAGACTATTGGAAGGTAAAACCCTTATCTAAATAGCCAGCAATTATTTAATTATGTGACAGTCCATAAGTTATATATATCTGCACATAACATGTTCTTTAACAACATGTGCCACATAACTCTAAGGTAATTCTACAAAGAGGCTATTATTCTGTTGTGTCACAGGATATTATGTTATTAATAATACACAGATGAAAGAAAATTGTCCAGTTAATGTGGTTAGCTAGAGACACAAATTGAGAGTCAAGATTCATTGGTTCTATTTTGAGCTCAACCACTAACTCTGAGCTTCCATAAGTCACATATTCTTCAAAATAATATTGATCCCACACCAGCATACAGGATTTTAAAACCAGATAATTTTAAAATTCTTTGAGAGCTTCTGAAGCAGCAGCATTATTTTTTTTCAATTAGCAAAGGATATTAAAAGTTTTCAAAAGTATATGTCAAGTATGTTCTATTATGTACCCACATTGCAGAGAAGGGCTTTGAAATATTTTACATTTAGACAGAGAAATTTTTAAAACATAAATTTACTAAATGAGCTATGAATTAAAATGTCATGATCTAATTTGTACAAGGGCTAGGGCTTGAAGATATTTAAGCAACAATTATATTAAAAGGTAATAAATATGAATATTTTTAAAAGAAATGTGCATATTAGATTCAAACTTTTGTAACATATGAAACTTATTATTTTAATTTTGAGACAACTTATAGTATTAGGCTGATGTCCCTATTTTCAAATTTAATCAGGAACGCAGTATATAGAACTTGAATGACTGACAAATTCCCTATGAAGGCTGCCAATTAGAGTCTTGTACGAGTGGGCTAAGGCTCCAGGAGTTTTCGCTTTACTTCTGTTTCTCTGTTGGAGTTCCTTTCAAGCTGTCGGAGCTTGGGAAAGAACCTGAGCTCTAGTTTTTTTAAACACCTTTCATTTTCCTATATGTAGTCAAGTTTTGAAAATTTAAACATGATAAAACTCCATGGGACATGACATGATTCAGTTAATGTTTTGACTGGGTAATAATCTACAACTTAATACTAATAAGAAATTAAAATAGAAAGAATGATTATTGCTAGGAAAAATATTACAGTGTTAGGTACAGATAGCCAAAGAATGTCACCTCTCTTTATTTGCCTTAGGGTATCTTAAAATTGCTTCAGAGGAAACAGATGATAATCTATTCTGTGACTCATATTAGTGAGTGTTACCAACACTAATAATGTACATAAAATTAAAATTATATATTACATAACATGTAACAGGTACATATATAGTTACATCTCTATAACTATATATAGGTGTTTCATATAATCATAATTCATAACAATATATAATGTTTTATATAATCATATATAAAATTATAGGTGAATAAATAGATCACGATTGTCTTTTCTCTTGAACCAAAAATGATTTGCATATTATTAGGTTTAGAGTCTATCAAGAAAGTTTGGTGAGAAAAGACAAGCAATATGAACACAATATCATCTACAGCATTATTATGGCAGCAATGCTAGTACTGTTCATATTAGTGATACCTTGGATATAACCTGTATCCATCTATACGAGATGGGTTAAACAATGGCATAGACTGGAATATTATTCAATTTTAAAGGGAATTCTCATAATATGGAAGTAAGGTAAAGACTGGTATATATAATATGTGACTTTTTATATACTAAAAGGGTTAAATTCTTAAATCACATTAATATTTTCTTGCATTTGCAGAAATGAGAAGGATAAGAAACAAACTAATAAAATCAATCATTTAAGGGAGTGGATAGGGATGGGACAGTAGTGAGAATCACTTATTTTTGAGCCATGTGAATATATTACCTTTTAATAAAAATACAGAGAAGAACTTAACAAATGCTGGTTGAATGAATAAATGGTTGAATGAATTAAATTTAAAAATGCAAAGTGAGTTAGCTATGCTGACAAACTAAAAATAGCTTATTTAATTTCCATAGCTATCACCACTGTACTCTGAATCATTACTTCCTTAGAACTCATTGGACCAAGTTCACATTAAAATACACTGTGCATTCAGAGTTTTACCTTGTGCTGAAGCATCTTTAATGCCTGTACTTTATTTGTATTCTTTAAATAGAACTGAAGCTACTGCAGAGGGCAGATAATCACTTGTGTTTATTTTTATTCTCTCTCCATCATCTCTTCTGAGGCCATAATGATAACTAACATTCAATAAATCATCGCCCTCCATAAATTCCACTAATGTGTCATATAAGTGATGCTTATTATAGGACATAAAATTTAGATCTATTTTATCTTCATTCAAATTAATTTAGTCATATCATTTTACAATGATATGAGTCTTGGTGATATGTCATATATTCAGAAATAGTGGCTTTTGGATGTGTTCCAGGTTACAATAAATCCCTAAGTTCTTTTGGATGACCAATTCAAATATGTGGAGATAATTAATAGTACTTTGGTGTGTCTTAGAGTTCTCATACATCTGTTATGGATTTTCTTTAAGAGTTATATGCTTTAATTTTCCCTCCTTTCTCTTCATGAGACTTCAAGTGTTTCCCTGTCACCTAGAAGCATCACTTCACCACTCATCATGACCAAAAACACCTAAGCAAAAAACAAAAAACTTGACTACCTTTCGCCAATTACTGAAATTCCTTACTCATATCAAATGTAGTACTTATTTGATGAAAAGTTTCTGCTGGGTTTCTCTTTAAGTTCTTTGCTCTGCCACTTGTCCCAGGGGCTTTCTCTCAAGGGGTCTTAGGATCCAGATTCATGAGAACATCTCATCATAAGGTTTTGTTTTAATTTTATCATTGGGAAAGTTCCTTTTTTTATTCACTTACTTTAAACATTCTGACTACTGCTTTAGAATTAAGAGAGATGCACACGGTACTTGCTTTTAATAACAGTAATGTTAAGCAAGTAATAGGCACTCAATAATGAATAAATAAGGTTTAAATATTTCAGTTTATATATGAAGACTAATTGTATATAATACACTTAGTGATTAACAAAATTATTATTGAAAGTGTTATCTTCACTTATTTAAGCTAAAGCCTTAATAGAAATATGTTAAGAAAATGAATGATGTCTTCAGTAACGTGTTAAATATATGGAGATGGGAAGCTGTTTGGGAGAAGCACCTGAAAAGAGTACATTTGCAGACATTTGGAGAATAAAATTTTCAAATGCTTTACGAGAGAGACAAGATTTTGACAAATTTTATGAGAATTTGACAAATTTTATAAAGATATGACAACAGAAAATATAAAATGACCATTATATAGGGTTTTCTGTAGGTTCATCCGGCCTTTTAAATGAATCAGATGGAAAGCCGCACTGGAGCTGACAAACAAGTGTGATACAGAGGGNCAGGGAGGCCTGGCATGCTGCGATTCATGGGGTCGCAAAAAGTCAGACACGACTGAGCGACTGAGCTGAACTGAACTGATATGCAGGATCTCCAGAGAAGGAAATGGCAACCCAGTCCAGTACTTTAGCTTGGAAAATTCCATGGATGGAGGAGCCTGGTAGGCTACAGTCGATGGGGTCGCAAAAAGTTGGACACGACTGAGTGACTTCACTTCACTCCCTTCCACTCACTTCATACTTTATCACTGGAGAAGGAAATGGCAATCCACTCCAGTATTCTTGCCTGGAGAATCCCATGGATAGAGGAGCTTGGTGGGCTGTGGTCCACAGAGTCACAGAGAGTCAGACATGACAGAAGTAACTTAGCACGAGCATATTCAGGATCTAGACTCTTCAGAAATATTATTTTAGATATATTTAATAATATTTAGCAATATTATTTCTATCCTCATTTAAACCCAATAAGACTTAAATGTTGCCCCTGTTTTATAAAAGGCAAACCTGAATCTCAGAGAAATTCAGTAACTTGCCCAAGTTTACAGAGTTGATAGAAATTAAACCTGGATTTAAATCTGCTTTATTCTGATTCTGGAGTCCATCCATGGTTTTTCTATTATTCCACATTTCCTTCTTCACACAAAATTACAACTATATTTTATGAATACCTTTGTGGCAGAACCTTAATAATCTAATGTTAATATGATAGATCATCACTTCAATATTTTTTTTTACTAGTACAGATTAGCTGCCTTCAAAATAATAGCAAGTGCATTTCATTTATTTCTTCACTTATTCAACTAATAGTGACTACCTGCTCTGTGCAATATGCTACTATAGCCATAGTGGGAATATCAAATAGGAAGTGAGCAGAGCCTGGAGTATTGCAATAAAAACTAAACATTATTACAGCAGTTATAAATAATAGGTAGGAGGTTATATGGAATTTCATAAAAATGAATAAACAAAAAATCAAGATAGGAATTTAGGGGAAAATGCCTCAATACAAAAGGTAAACAGCAGGGTTCTGAGGATGGGTAAATCACTAACATGGATTGACTAAAATAAACCAAATTACTCACTTTCCATTAAATAGTACAAACTATGCTCTGAGATACAGTACTTTGAGAAGAAAATATTAAGAAGAGACTACCAAAAACACAATAGACAAACTGAAACAATTGGAGCAATAATTAGATGGCTAGCATATACCTAGCTGCAATGTTAACTATCCTCTTTCATCAAAAATATTTTTATAGTTATTGTTAATTGCTTTCCATGAAAACTGATGGGAAAATATAAAAACTAAAAATCACATTTTTTTGTAGCTTTTTCTATTTTTGTAGATTAAGATGCCACACTTTTCCTTCTTTGGAGTATGCTAATGGTATGTAGAAATTTTTTTATTTTCTATGCATAAACACAAATATCAAATCTAAATATTACCTCCAAGAGGTATGAAACAAACATTTCCTCAGTGAGTGAGTGAAGTTGCTCAGTCGTGTCCGACACTTCACGACCCCGTGGACTATAGCCCACCAGGCTCCTCCATCCATGGGACTCTCCAGGCAAGAATATTGGAATGGGTTGCTANACAAATATCAAATCTAAATATTACCTCCAAGAGGTATGAAACAAACATTTCCTCAGTGAGTGAGTGAAGTTGCTCAGTCGTGTCCGACACTTCACGACCCCGTGGACTATAGCCCACCAGGCTCCTCCATCCATGGGACTCTCCAGGCAAGAATATTGGAATGGGTTGCTATTTCCTTCTCCAGGGGATCTTCCCAAACCAGGGATCGAACCCAGGTCTCCCGCATTGCAGGCAGACACTTTAACCTCTGAGCCACCAGGGAAGACCAGAGGTATGAAACAAACATTTCCTAATAAGAGCTAAATCTTCTCATGTTACGGGATAAACAAGGGAAATTTCTATAACCAACCACTTCTCTGACTGTCTCTGCACTTTTATTGTGTGAATGCCATTTCTATAAGTATTAGTTATTACGAATTATAGCAAACAAAATGATTATTTCCAAAAGGAATAAATGAGTACTTAGGATGTGGTTTAGAGGCACAGGCATTTTTCTTGCTGCATGCCACAATAGAGAGAAAGAATGTTTCAAAATCTGGAAGATGAAATAGTACCAAAACCTAGAAGCTGATTTTAGAAAGCTGTTAGAACCCAGGGGTGTAGGTAGAGAAAGGCATAGCCTGCATTTTAGGTTATAATGTTCTGACATCTACAAGCATCTGACTTAGCAGACTTTTTAAAGTGGTGCTTAAAAGTGTTGGTGTGGAACATAAGTAGATAATGCAAATATGTTAGCGACCCCTACCAATAGTTGCAATTATGCAAATTTTAAAGCCTTCATCTTTTATAATTAGGTGTAGTGGGCTTATGCAGTTAAGTTCTCCACTGGCTAGTTCAAATTCCCTAATCTGTTGAGCAGCTTTCCTCCTAAAAATAATGTATTTCAAACAGACAAAAATATGTATTCTACAAAGGAATGACAGAAATGTTTATGATGAAAGGGAAAGACATGACAACCTGAATAATTGTTAGTGACAAATGCCTTGTTTGTCGTTTAAGAAATGTACTTTTATAAAGAGCTAAGACCCACTGATAATAATTAAGTGTATTGTTGAATTGGTCATAAGAGTAATGATTTTTTAATTAATATACTCCAACTCGCTAAAAATAAAACATTTTTGGCTTGAGTGCTAGAGGGAAGAAGGTTGCCTATAGTAAAACTTACATATAATCAAAAATTATTCTTTTTAGACAGATAATATGCTTTAGTTATTTCCTAGTGGACACTATAAAAATGTCATTACCCATACTGCTGAAGATACAGAATGTATCATACTCTTAATTATACATCCCAAAACCACAGAGATACAAAATTTTCAGTAGAATTATATACATATGTTATATACATGTGTATATATACTTTATGCATACAGTAAAACCTAACATTTTAAGTTTACATATCATTAAACATTGTAATATATACTGTGTAAATGTACTTTGTGCTCAGTCATGTCCGACTCTTTGTGACTGCATTGGACTGCAGCCTGCCAGGCTCTTCAGTCCATGGGATATCACAGTAAGAATATTGGAGTGGATTGCCATTTCCCTCTCCAGGGGATTTTCCTGACCCAAGGATCGAACCCACATCTCCTGCAATGTCAGGTAAAATTTTTTTTTTTTTTAAATCACTGAACCACCTTTGTGTGTTTTATTGGCTTCTCTGGCGGCTCTGACAGTAAAGAATCTACTTGCAATACAGGAGACCAGGGTTCGATCCCTGGGTTGAGAAGATCCCCTGGAGAAGGTAATGGCTACCCACTCCAGTATTCTTGCCTGGAAAAATCCCATGAATGAAGGAGTCTGGTGGACAGTCCATAGGGTCACAAAGAGTTGGAAAAGACTGAACGACTAGGTACACACACAATACCACACACATATGTGTATATATGTGTATGTGTATACATGACATTAACACTTTTGTTTCTCTAAAAAAAGTAAAGACTCTAGAGTCATGTTGATGTGTCTAAATTTGTAATTAAGTGATTTAAGTGAATTAAGTTAGAATCTGAGGAGTCTACCTTTTTTTTCAGGGACAGGTCTTGTATTTTGGTAGATTACATTCTAAATAAATTACATATGTTACTTTTATTTTCTAATTTAATAACAGGCTTTGTTTAAGGACATAAAGGTCACCCCACAGGAGGAAAAAGAAAGTACAAAAAGCCAATTCAAGCTTATTTTCCCTTAAATGAATCAGTCATTGTGACAGAGAAGATAGGAAAGAAACAATTACTATGCTATTCTAGGAAGAAAAAGTGTTCATTGGAAGGCATCCACAGACTTGTAGGCCATGAGACAATTCTGGAGAGTAGCTTTAGAAATAGGGCTTGCAGTTTATTGTTCATAATCTTCCTCAAGTGTTTTATATATTAGGTCCCCAGAAATTCATGGAAGATCTCTCATTTGGACAGTGATTAAAAAATAGTACTCAATCATTGGTTCAAATAATGAAGGCTGTGATGAAATGAAAGACTTGCTAAAGACAGATTTGATCAGTTGCTATTTCAACTATTTCCAAAACAGTGGATTCAAAGTTTTTTTTAATTACAGTTATCAGTAACCTGTAACCATTAAAAAAATAAATGTTAAAAAAGTAGAAACTACTCAATGAAAATTAATTACAGTGTTTTGTTAGAATGTGCGTACACTCCTCATGTACCTTCTTTGGTTGCAAATTCTTTAAAACAACACACTTTCATTAGTTTTGTCCTTGGAGTCTGTACAGAATCCATCTGTTCCCAAAACTCCTTTCTAAGACTCCCATAGATTGACCACATTTTAGTTAAAAACAACAGCAACAACAACAATAATTTGTGACAGTGTGGGCAGAGAAGTTGACTAGTGGACAAGAATTATTTTTAAGTATGTATTTGCTACATATTTCAGTACTTTGCTAATCTGAAATTAGGGCAAAATCACCCCATATTAACTTCTGTATGTGGTTTAGCACCAAGAAGTCTGAAAACAAATAAAAAAAAAAAAAAAAAAAAAAGATTATCAACACAAGGTGGCACTATGGACCAGCCTCTTCAGAGTGTTTCTGTTTAAGTATTTTTCTCTCTTACCTCTTCAAGACTGATTTATATAATTCACCTTCTTATAAAAATTTTGTATCTAATTTTTTTCTTACAATCTGGTGATTAAGTATGGAATAGTGCTTCCTTAATTTGAAAAAAATGCAAATTTGGAGCCTACTGACTGACGAATGGTTGTTGTTTAGTAGCTAAGTCATGTCTGACTCTTTTATGACCCCATGGAGTACAGGCTGCCAAGCTCCTCTCTCCAATGGATATTTGTATATAATTAGTTATTACAAATTAAACCTCTAAACTATCCCTATTGTCCTGACAACATATACACTTTTGTCCAAGGTGGACACCATTCACCTATTCCTCTTATCATCTCGTGAATGGACTGTATTATACTGATATGACCATCTCCCTCTACTGTTTCACCAACCATCTGATTTCTTCCTATTTTAGTTCATCATACACCCAGTCAAAGGAATCATTTTACTTAAGGCCATTTTCATGTCATCACCATTTCTGTAAAGTATTTTCTGTCAATCAACATCTTCCATGGACATCCCATTATGTATTAGTTTAAATGTAAATCTTAATTTGATATTCAATGCCATCCTCATCTTAATTCCAAGACACTGGCATATGTACACACACACACACACACACACACACACACACACACACACAATGACTTCTTTTCTCTCCAGCCAAACAAGTCCCATTATTTATCATTTAAAGACATTACGAGAATTCCTGTTACTTGTAAGGCCCTTTTCCTAATACTTGTAATATCTGCCCCTAGAGAACTATTGTTCATTGGTGTTAATCAATTTCTTTAAATTCCTTCCCAGGAATTATCCTCTTAAATAAGTCTAAATCTACATTCCTCTAGCACATAAGTCTGTATTTTGTGGCACATTCATAAACACTATTTTTTACAGGAAATATTTGTAAAATATCTAATGATAAGGTTGTTATTTACAAAGCATGGTCTACAGTTGCTGAAGGACCTGCTTTTCTTTTTATAAGAATATTAGAGCTTTATTATTTTGTGCTTTCCAAACATTTCAAGCCTATGGTGTAACACATTTAGTATTTGACACAAGTTCAGAGAAAAAATGTGTGAGCCCAATTCTTCTAATAGCTTAAAACTTGGAATACTGAAGAATATACACACACAAGTACAAACATATATATATATATATATGCACACGCATATGAAAAATCTTAATTGTGAAATAAGTATACATTAATATAAATGAATGTATACTCATTTAATGCAAGTTTCAAAAGTATATTTAAAGGTAGAGTACAAGAGTCAATATTATCACTTAATATTTATTAAGATTCTTAAACATGAGCAATACTCAACGGAACAGAGAATGAGATAAAAATATACTGGAGCAAATTTCCTAATTTCATTTCTACTGTTCAAACAATGAGAACAGCAGCTAAAGATGATAACTTCTAAGTGTTAAATATTTAAGATCATACACACAAATTCTACATATCATAAACTATATAATTAACACATATAAAAAGAAAAAATTTTGGATATAACCCTTTAAGATTGTGAATAGAAAGTCAGATGTCTATTTGCAGTCTTTCTTTTAAACATTTAATTAGAGATATGAGTTAATTCCACATGCTGAAAACAATGTTTAAACTTAGAAACACCTTCCACTCTTACATTCCACAAAATGATTTTCTTATGCATCTTGTGCATCTTCAAGATCAATTACTTTGTTGCCAGTTGAGTTGGGTCTTTGTCATCAGTAAAGATGTCCTAGAAAGTTCTATCTTTTTGTTTAGGTAGTTTATATGATATAGAGAGTTTTTGAATCAATGTGTGATGCTGTCTTTGGAGCTTTCATCCTAAGTTATAACTTCCTATTTGTATAACATTTGGAAAGTTTCTGATTTCTGTGTTGCTGTCACTATTTTACTTTTTTTTTTTTTTTCAGTAGTGGATTTTTATAGTACTTGATCTCTGTAACACAGTCAGGCACTATCTTGATTTTGAAAGTGAGCTGTAAAAAATTTATATAAAATGGAATCTAAAAAAATTGGGAGATTTTAGTCCCAAGGATAATAAGTGAACTTGTATTTCCTTGAAAAAGTCTAGAGATTATAGGTAAGCTCTGTAATTATCCAGAACTAACACTGATAATGAAAGAACTCAATTATAAGGTATAATCTCTCTTCTAAAGGAAAAAAATGGGGGGAAAATTATTTTGCTTTGGGACACACGTGATCTTATTCAACCAGTGGAACCACAATTTGTCAATTATATTCAGGTAACCCTGGTTCAATTTCTGGGTCGGGAAGATCCACTGAAGAACAGATAGAATACTCACTCCAGTATTCTTGGGCTTCCCTTGTGGCTCAGCTGGTAAAGAATCTACCCGCAATGTGGGGGGACATGGGTTCGATCCCTGGGATGGGAAGATCCCCTGGAGAAGGGAAAGGCTACCCACTCCTGTATTCTGGCCTGGAGAATTCCATGGACTGTACAGTCCATCTTATCACACAGAGTTGGACAAACTGAGCGACCTTCACTTTCACTTTTCAACACTCCGAAACAAATAGCATGAAACTTATTTTGACTGAGAAGTTCAGTTTAATATTATACATACATACACTATTATAATATAGTGTGTATATAGTATATATATATCAATATATTAAGTGTGTATATTATGTGTTATTATATATTTATTTCCAACAACTTGGAAATCTGGAAATAGGTGAGGCAATACAAGTAGACAAAGAAGTAGCTACTTGAGCTACAGTAGAGTCAGTGCAGCATAGTGGTTCTGTCCATTTACTCTGGAACAGCCTGCCTAGATTTGAGTGTCACCTCTGTCACTTACTTCTGCGTGATTCTGGACAAATTGTCACCTGCTCTGTGCATCAGTAGCAATATCAATGCCTACTCAGTAGACTTACTTCAGTTTAGTTAAGTTGAGTCACCCAGTTGTGTCTCTTTGTGACCACATGAACCACAGCACACCATGCCTCCTTGTCCATCACCAACTCCCGGAGTGTATCCAAACTCGTGTCCATTGAGTCAGTGATGCCATCCAACCATCTCATCCTCTGTTGTCCTCTTCTCCTCCTGTCCTCAGTCTTTCCCAGCATCAGGGTCTTTTCAAATGAGTTACCTCTTCACCTCAGGTGGCCAAAGTATTGGAGTTTCAGCTTCAACATCAATCCTTCCAATGAACACTCAGGACTGATCTCCTTTAAGATGGACTGGTTGGATCTGCTTGCAGTCCAAGGCACTCTCAAGTGTCTTCTCCAACACCACAGTTCAAAAGCATCAATTCTTCAGTGTTCAGCCTTCTTTATAGTCCAAGTCTCACAGCCATATATGACCACTGGAAAAACCATAGCCTTGATTAGATGGACCTTTGTTGGCAAAGTAATGTCTTTGCTTTTTAATATGAAGTCTAGGTTGGTCATAACTTTCTTTCCAAAGAGTAAGCATCTTTTAATTTCATGGCTGCACTTTGCATCTGCAATGATTTTGGAGCCCCCCAAAATAAAATCAGCCACTGTTTCTACTGTTTCCCCATCTATTTGCCATGAAGATATGGGACAGGATGCCATGATCTTAGTTTTCTGAATGCTGCATTTAAGCCAACTTTTTCACTGTCCTCTTTCACTTTCTTCAACAGGCTCTTTATTTCTTCTTCACTTTATGCCATAAGAATGGTATCATCTGCATATCAGAGGTTATTGATATTTCTCCTGGCAACCTTGATTCCAGCTTGTGCTTCATCCAGCCCAGTGTTGCTCAAGATATACTCTGCATATAAGTTAAATAAGTAGGATGACAATATACAGCCTTGGCGTACTACTTTTCCTATTTGGAACCACATTGTTGTCCCATGGCCAGTTCTAACTGTTGCATCCTGACCTCCATACAGGCTTCTCAAGAGGCAGGTCAGGTGGTCTGTTATTCTCANAGCATTACAATTGACCCAGATGTCAAGCCTGGTGAATATGTCATCAAGAGCCTCTTTGCAGAATTTGCTGTTCAAGCTGAAAAGAAAATTGAAGTTGTAATGGCTGAACCCTTGGTGAGTAGAGCCTGTCTCTTATACACATCTAGATGTGTATAAGAGACAGGGATTACAATCTCTCTCAACATTTTCCACAGTTTATTGTGATCCACACAGTCAAAGGCTTTGGCATAGTCAATAAAGCAGAAATAGATGTTTTTCTGGAACTCTCTTGCTTTTTCCATGATCCAGTGGATGTTGGCAATTTGATCCTCTGGTTCCTCTGCCTTTTCTAAAACCACCTTGAACATCCAGAAGTTCACGGTTCACGTATTGCTGAAGCTTGGCTTGGAGAATTTTGAGCACCACTTTACTAGTGTGTGAGAAGAGTGCAATTGTGCAGTAGCTTGAGCATTCTTTGGCATTACCATTCTTTGGGACTGGAATGAAAACTGACCTCTTCCAGTCCTGTGGCCATTGCTGAGTTTTCCAAATTTGCTGGCATATTTTCCATATTTGCTGGCCATTTGCAGTTTTCCAAAGTGCAGCACTTTCACAGCTTCATCTTTTAGGATTTAAAATAGCTCACCTGGAATCCCATCACCTCCACTAGCTTTGTTTGTAGTGATGCTTCCTAAGGCTCACTTGACTTCATGTTGCAGGATGTCTGACTCTAGGTGAGTGATCACATCATCATGATTATCTGTGTCATGAAGATCTTTTTTGTACAGTTCTTCTGTGTATTCTTAATATCTTCTGCTTTTGTTAGTTTCATACCATTTCTGTCCTTTATTGAGCCCATCTTTGCGTGAAATATTCCCTTGGTATCTCTAATTTTCCTGAAGAGATCTCTAGTCTTTCCCATTCTATTGTTTTCCTCTATTTGTTTGCGTTGATTGCTGAGGAAGGCTTTCCTATCTCTCCTTGCTGTTCTTTAGAACTCTACATTCAAGTGGATATATATTTCCTTTTCTCCTTTGCTTTTCGCTTCTCTTCATTTCACAGCTATTTGTAAGTCCTTCCTAGACAGCCATTTTGCTTTTTTGCATTAATTTTTCTTGGGGACAGGTCTCCCTGTCTCCTGTACAATGTCACAAACCTTCATCCATAGGTCATCAAGCACTCTGTCTATCAGATCTAGTCCCTTAAATATATTTCTCACTTCCACTCTATAATCATAAGGGATTTGATTTAGGTCACACCTGAATGGTCTAGTGGTTTTCTCCACTTTCTTCAATCTAAGTCTGAATTTTGCCCTAAGGAGTTCATGATCTGAGCCACAACCAGCTCCTGGTCTTGTTTTTGTTAACTATTTAGAGCTTCTTCATCTTTGGTTGCAAAGAATATAATCAATCTGATTTCAGTGTTGACCATCTGGTGATGTCTTGTGTTGTTGGAAGAGGGTGTTTGCTATGACCAGTGCGTTCTCTTGGCAAAACTCTATTAGCCTTTGCCCTGCTTCATTCTGTACTCCAAGGCCAAGTTTGCCTGTTACTCCAGGTGTTTCTTGACTTCCTACTTTTACATTCCATACCTCTGTAATGAAAAGGTCAGGAGCTACCCCACGTCCAAGGTCAGGCTCAGCGACCTAGAGGAGCTGCACTTTGCTGGTGCAGTCGTGGAGAGATACTCCACGTCCAAGGTAATAGAAACACAATTAAGACAGTAGGCTCTAAGAGATGACATCAGAAGGCAGACAGGTTTCAGTCGAAACCACAATCACAGACAACTAGCCAATCTGGTCACATGGACCACAGCTTGTCTAACTCAATGAAACTATTCCATGCCTTATGGGGCTACTCTAGATGGACAGGTCATGGTGAAGAGGCCTGACAGAATGTGGTCCACTGGAGAAGGGAATGGCAAACCACTTCAGTATTCTTGCCTTGAGAAAACTATGAACAGTATGAAAAGGCAAAAAGATAGGATACTGAAAGATGAACTCCCCAGGTCGGTAGGTGCCCAATATGATACTGGAGATCGGTGGAGAAATAATTCCAGAAAGAATGAAGGGATGGAGCCAAAGCAAAAACAACACCCAGTTGTGGATGTGATTAGTGATAGAAGCAAGGTCCGATGCTGTAAAGAGCAATATTGCATAGGAACCTGGAATGTTAGGTCCATGAATCAAGGCAAATTGAAAGTAGTTAAACAAGAGATGACAAGAGTAAATGTGGATATTCTAGGAATCAGCAAACTAAAATGGACTGGAATGGTTGAATTTAACTGAGATGACCATTATATCTGCTACTGTGGGCAGGAATCCCTTAGAAGAAATGGAGTAGCCATCATAGTCAACAAGAGTCCAAAATGTAGTACTTGGATACAATCTCAAAAATGACAGAATGATCTCTGTTCATTTCCATGACAAACCATTTAAAATCATGGTAATCCAAGTCTATGCCCTGACCAGTAATGCTCAAGAAGAGCTATTTCAGTTCAGTTCAGTTCAGTCGCTCAGTCATGTCCGACTCTTTGCGACCCCGTGAATCGCAGCACGCCAGGCCTCCCTGTCCATCACCAACTCCCGGAGTTCACTGAAACCCACGTCCATCAAATCGGTGATGCCATCCAGCCATCTCATCCTCTGTCGTCCTCTTCTCCTCCCGCCCCCAATCCCTTGCAGCATCAGAGTCTTTTCCAATGAGTCAACTCTTCGCATGATGTGGCCAAAGTACTGGAGCTTCAGCTTCAGCATCATTCCTTCCAAAGAAATCCCAGGGCTGATCTCCTTCAGAATGGACTGGTTGGATCTCCTTGCAGTCCAAGGGACTCTCAACAGTCTTCTGCAATACCACAGTTCAAAAGCATCAATTCTGCGGTGCTCAGCCTCCTTCATAGTCCTATTCTCACATCCATACATGACTACTGGAAAAACCATAGCCTTGACTAGACGGACCTTAGTCGGCAAAGTAATGTCTCTGCTTTTGAATATGCTCTCTAGGTTGGTCATAACTTCTCTTTTGGTTGCAAAAATTGATGCCATAAAGTACCTAGCTAGTGGCTCTAACCTGTTTATAGTGAGGGCTACAGAAGTCTGTGCTAAAAACAAAACAAAAAAAGAATTATTAGATGAGCAATGCAATCATGTTTTCTTTTTAAATTCTGTATAGTAGAAAATAAGTCTATTTTGGAGACTTCTGGAGAGTGGCCTCTTTACTCTCATATACATTGTATCTTATCACTTTGTGTAATGTAGATTTTGCTCTCTTTTCATGTAATTTCTAAGACTTTTGCCCTGTTTTCAGTCATATGATCATCTTTTTAATGTGACTTTAAATTGACTTTGCTATTTGGGGCATTTTATCTTTTCCTATTTCTACATCTTTTCCTATTTCTACATCTTTTCCTATTTAATATAGAGTTGCAAATTTTTCACTTTAAATTTAATATACAATTATCTTGAAATACTGGCCACAGAGGCATGCTCTCTCTTAAGAACTTGGTAAATATTAATTTAAACATTTTAAAATTGATTTAAAGCATAATTCTGATTCAACTTAATCACTGACAAAATATTTTTAAATTGTGCTTTAAATTAATTTTAAGGAAAATTAATTAATTAAGGAAAATTTTAAATATGAAATATTAAATTCATGTTTCCCAGGCTTAAGTTAATTTTAAACATTTTCTAAAAATATATCTCAGCATGAAATTCCCACTGAGAATCCTTCATACTCTAGTATATTCTAAAGCTCATCAAACTTATTTTTGAAATAGTTAAAATGGTAGAACAGGTTTGAGCTGAAAAAAAAAAAAAATCCTGGAGCTATAAAAGTGGTTCTACAGGTCCTTGTTAAAATAAATTCAGCATATGGACAATGAATAATGGTTCTTCTCTTGATGTAACAAAAACTTGAAGGGATTTTTTTTTTGGTCTATAATGTAATTACTATTGTCCTGTTTACAAACATCTAATCAGAACAATATGTACTTTAGATACTCAGATAAAAAAGATCACCTTTGCTTAGTTTCATTATGATATAGCATACTTTCTAACTAGCTTCTGAAAACACTCCATAATAACTCTCTCTCAGCTGTTTCCTAGTTGTTCCTTTGTTCACAGTGTTGTCTGGATTCCAAGATTTTAAAAAACAATGGCACTTTTGGTTTATTATCTGACAACAAACACGGCTGCCAAACAACTAAAGGAAACCAATGACATTCTTCTCCGACACGCTTAGATTTAAATAGTTTGATATGATTTATAACAAAGCCACTAAATATTCAATGTTAGATTACATTTGTAAATGGGCTATTAACGTGACAGGAACATTCAATAAGCAAAACCAGTGAATTAGTGATATCCAGTCTTACAGTTCTTTTTCAAGTAATTCAAAGTGTTTACTTTGTTTCTTACTACTTTGATGCTAAGAATTTTCTTTTATTTTACCCTTTGTTATGGAGCAAGTAGCCAGACTCCTAGAGCAAGAGAACTGCATCAGACAAGAGAGTTTTTAACCTGAGGTCAACTGGCCCTTTCAAGGCACTAAGGCCGCTGGTGGCCTGTACCTTATGAAGCTGCTGAAAGAGAACTAGAGCCGCTGCAATGTGTCCTGAGTTCACAGTAGTGCAGACTGGCTGCCTTTACTGTTTTGGTCTATCCTTCCAGGCGTGTCCTCAGATGGGCCAATTTACCCACAGGGATGCCTGGATGTCTAGCTAAGAACTGTTCTCATATCTGACTCATCATAATTAAACCCTTAATGGCAATCATGAAAATCTCCTTTCACTGGTTAGGTAATTGCAGACACAGAGAATAAAAGCTTAACTATAATTGTAGGCCTTGTTGCCAGCTGAATGTTGAAATGTGTTAGTATTGTGATTACTTAATGTCCCAATGTGGCTTGTAGCCAATGCTTAAAGTACACTCTAGAAAACCATAACAAAAAGCATAAACAAAGCTTCATTCTCTAATAACATTTTAATTCTGCTTGCATTGAGAGTATATAAACTTTGCCATTTGGAACTTATGCCATGGCATAGGGTATTTTCTCATAGAAACTAAGTTTGAACTGAAGGTAATATTCTAAAGCTTACCTACCTGGAAATAAAATCATCCCATTATATACCCTGGCTCTTGATTTTGGCAAGTAACTTTTATGACAGTCCATTTTGTTATCTGTTAAGGGATGTATCAATCAACTATTCCTGCTTAAGAAGACATCCTATAATTCAGTGGCCTAAAACAGCCAATATTCATTCTTTTTCCTGCATCTGCCAAATAAAGTGCCACCTGCCTTTACCAACAATTCTCTTTGAGAATGGAGTAGGGGTTGTGGGAAACAAGGGGTAGCTAGAGGTTCCCAGGTTTCAGGACTGTGATACTTGAACAATGAAAGGGAAGGAAGTCATACAAAAGTGGAGAGATGGAACTATATTATTGCTGTACACTTTTCTGTTCTAATATTAGAAGTGAGCTGAGCTAAGGGAAGAGGTGATAGTAACAGACAATTTTAACAAATGCTACATTTTTATCCTTTTCATTAAGTAATTTTGTAGGCTTGTGGCAGAGTTTCTGGGTTCTTCTTCTCCCCGGAAATACATCTAGGATACATTCCCCAGAGTCTACTGCAGTTATCACAGTGGTGCAGTGGGTTTCCAGTCAATGGGCTGTGAATAGAGGGGATAGGTATCATTTTGGGGATCAAGGAGATTAAAAATATGTGTTCTTTCTGTTCACTCTATTTCCCCATCCATCTATTCAGCACAGAAAAGAACAATGGCCTAGAAAATGGTTGAGCTACATAAGCCTTCTATTTTTGTGAAGCAGAGCTCTAGTGCCAACCATATTGGATTTTGATATTTGAAAAATAAAGCTTTATTGATTTAAGATAGTAAAAATTTGGAGTTGTTATTTCCATTAACATATGCTGACCAAGAGAGAAGATAATAGTAAAAGAGGGATGTTAATATAAAATATCCAAAAATATTCAGCAATAGGCTTACTGAGTGTGCCATGTGTAATAAAGAACCAATCAATATTGAAGGTGAATAGGCTGGAAAGCTTTGATACTGTTTGGCAAAATATTTGGTAAAACTGCCTGCATAATACTCTGGAAGGTAGGTCTTATGCCATTGAACAGACAGCTCTGGGAAAATTGGAAAGAAGCACTGTATTAGTGTTTATTAGATGGCTATTGGTGACTTTGGCCAGGTAGTAAATGAAATAGTTGAGCTATAGAAGTAATTAATTGACAGAAATGAAATGGAGCTGAGAAGATCAGAAGTTTTAGAACTGGACTCTAGGCAGCTAATAACTAGACATAATATGCGAAAAGACTGAATAATGAAGATTTAGAAGTATTAGCAGTTGAAGGCAGCCATTCAGCAATGTGGCAAAGATGAGAGTTTGATTTTAGATGACCTCAAGTTAGCATTGTTGAGGCACAGAAGAAGGAGAGGGGAAAAAAAAGCAAGAAATAAATCAAGCTGAAGAACTGTCTAGGAAGGAATATAGTTACCGGAACATGGATCATATTAGAAGCCAATGGGTCTTAGTCATACCATGTTTTGTCAAAACTCTCTAACAGTAACAATAAAACCATGAGCCTTGGATTGTTCAAACTGTCAAACAAATTTTGGAACCCAAGCTCACTCCACTAAAAGCAATTGGAAAAATACTGCACAGTCTCCAAGGTGGACACACTCCCAAATGTCCACCTCAGATGTGGTATGGAGAATAACTGATGAAGAAAAAATTTTCAGAAGTAAGGGAGAAGGGACGCCAATAGCAATGGGTGAGTGAGTCCCTTCCAAAGAGCAGCATGAGCCTAACTAAAGCACTAACATCTTGATTACNTAAAGTGCCACCTGCCTTTACCAACAATTCTCTTTGAGAATGGAGTAGGGGTTGTGGGAAACAAGGGGTAGCTAGAGGTTCCCAGGTTTCAGGACTGTGATACTTGAACAATGAAAGGGAAGGAAGTCATACAAAAGTGGAGAGATGGAACTATATTATTGCTGTACACTTTTCTGTTCTAATATTAGAAGTGAGCTGAGCTAAGGGAAGAGGTGATAGTAACAGACAATTTTAACAAATGCTACACTTTTATCCTTTTCATTAAGTAATTTTGTAGGCTTGTGGCAGAGTTTCTGGGTTCTTCTTCTCCCCGGAAATACATCTAGGATACATTCCCCAGAGTCTACTGCAGTTATCACAGTGGTGCAGTGGGTTTCCAGTCAATGGGCTGTGAATAGAGGGGATAGGTATCATTTTGGGGATCAAGGAGATTAAAAATATGTGTTCTTTCTGTTCACTCTATTTCCCCATCCATCTATTCAGCACAGAAAAGAACAATGGCCTAGAAAATGGTTGAGCTACATAAGCCTTCTATTTTTGTGAAGCAGAGCTCTAGTGCCAACCATATTGGATTTTGATATTTGAAAAATAAAGCTTTATTGATTTAAGATAGTAAAAATTTGGAGTTGTTATTTCCATTAACATATGCTGACCAAGAGAGAAGATAATAGTAAAAGAGGGATGTTAATATAAAATATCCAAAAATATTCAGCAATAGGCTTACTGAGTGTGCCATGTGTAATAAAGAACCAATCAATATTGAAGGTGAATAGGCTGGAAAGCTTTGATACTGTTTGGCAAAATATTTGGTAAAACTGCCTGCATAATACTCTGGAAGGTAGGTCTTATGCCATTGAACAGACAGCTCTGGGAAAATTGGAAAGAAGCACTGTATTAGTGTTTATTAGATGGCTATTGGTGACTTTGGCCAGGTAGTAAATGAAATAGTTGAGCTATAGAAGTAATTAATTGACAGAAATGAAATGGAGCTGAGAAGATCAGAAGTTTTAGAACTGGACTCTAGGCAGCTAATAACTAGACATAATATGCGAAAAGACTGAATAATGAAGATTTAGAAGTATTAGCAGTTGAAGGCAGCCATTCAGCAATGTGGCAAAGATGAGAGTTTGATTTTAGATGACCTCAAGTTAGCATTGTTGAGGCACAGAAGAAGGAGAGGGGAAAAAAAAGCAAGAAATAAATCAAGCTGAAGAACTGTCTAGGAAGGAATATAGTTACCGGAACATGGATCATATTAGAAGCCAATGGGTCTTAGTCATACCATGTTTTGTCAAAACTCTCTAACAGTAACAATAAAACCATGAGCCTTGGATTGTTCAAACTGTCAAACAAATTTTGGAACCCAAGCTCACTCCACTAAAAGCAATTGGAAAAATACTGCACAGTCTCCAAGGTGGACACACTCCCAAATGTCCACCTCAGATGTGGTATGGAGAATAACTGATGAAGAAAAAACTTTCAGAAGTAAGGGAGAAGGGACGCCAATAGCAATGGGTGAGTGAGTCCCTTCCAAAGAGCAGCATGAGCCTAACTAAAGCACTAACATCTTGATTACTAGGGTTAGGTAACATTAAGCACGTCTGTCCATTGGGTATGGAAAGAGCAGGAAACTTATCTGTTTAGTGCATAGGTTTAGAGCCATAATTTGACTGATACAGAGTGCTGTCCATTCTATAGATGGCTTAGGCTTTTCATTGGGGGCAAAGACTGGATTCAGTGTTCAATATTGGAATGTGCTCATCATGTTGAGAAAAAGAGATATATTTCATGGCCAAAATGGCTGACTATGGCATAGGTTGCTAGTTCTTACCATTAAGTGTGTTTGTTCACTCTTTCTTGGCCCCTCATTGGTATCTATTTTCCAGATTCCCTTGCAGTTATGTAGAACCATAAAACTGAGGAAAAGGTGAAAGGAAAAGAAAAGAAAGAGGAGAAGTACTATGTCATCCCCAGGTTTAGGTGGAAAAGAGTGGGTATGCCTTTTCCTACATCTTTTTCTCATCTGTACTATTAAATGCAGAGAAAAATGAGGACCTAGAAGATGTTGAATATATAGGAGGTAAGGAGCCTGAGTCTCTCAATGACAGCAAGGAACAACCCACATTGAATGATAACATAGAGAGCAATAAATTTTAACTATATTAAGACACTGAAAATCTGGTTTCTTTTGTTACAATGGCTTGCTTTTTGTACAATACACTTTGCTTTAGTATTTATAAAGCATTATTTTTATATGTTAGGTTAATGTCTTTAAAATTATAAATGTGCTTTAAATATTGGATTTTAACCATGTTTAACCATTTTAACCACATTTTGTTTTATATTAAATACTTTTTTGTAGCCTCTTACTAGCTATGTTTATTTTGCAACTCTTTTTTGGGGGGTTATTTATGACTTCCTTCCATCAGATTAATTTCTGTATACTGGAATTCTGTATAAGATATCATAGGAACAGTGGGGTTATGTTATTATAAACCAAGCCAATCAAAATCAGGATGCTTGTTTGATATGTACAATGTGCATAGCCATTCCTCTTGAAATTAGGTAATCTGTTTGTATGGCAAGCATAATTTTCTAATGTATAGTAATTTCTATCCATTTCTATGGAATATATCTTTACCTAGAAGAGAAATGTTAAAATTGGAGAAGGAGTGGTTGTTGAACTAAGATGGTATTCCGAAGAAGCCAGTGGGCAGAAGACAACTATTTCGAATAGTATCAGATGTTCATTACATTCACAGTTTGGTATGGAACTCATTGACCATTCTAATGCCATGTGTTGTACAACCTCTTCAGTATTCAAATAAAGAAACTGAGCCATAGAGCAGTCTATTAATTTTCCCAGGTTCACAAAGGCAGAAAATCCCAGGAACCAGATCTCCTATGCCTAACCCACTTTTCTTTCAACTACAATAAACTTCAATCCACTATATATTATACTTTACAGAATCACAAATTCTGGCTTTCGTAAATTCTGTTAACTATTAAAAGATATTATTATAATATCCTTCTAAAATCAATGTATATATTTAATAAAAATCCAACAAAAATCCCAAAGGGATGATTTTAGAGACTGATATATTTTATTAGAAAGATTAAATAAACATGAATAGTTAGGAAAATGGTAAAAAGAAAATAATGGTAGTGAATTTACCATAAAAGATTTTTATACTTAACTATAAAATTATACAATAAAAAATGTGATAATAATATTAGAATAAATCTCAGGTTAATAATATAGAATAAAATAGTCTAGAGACAGACCCTGCAAAGAAGCAGGTAGTACTAAGAGACAGTATTATGAATCAGATGAAATAAATAATCTGTGACTATCATCCACTTTTCATAAACAAGTTTGCCCAAGATTTAGATGCTGCTTTTCTAAGTAGTAGACTGCATTTATGGGAGAGAGAACAATCTCTATCTCATCTAATGTTCAAATCTTCTTTGTTTACATGTACTGTAGGTTACTCTCTTTGATTCTATGAAAGGCTAGAGAAAACTTTGGTTGTGCTGAAAAGTTGAGAATCTTCATGAAATGTTACCATAGAGCATTAAGTTCAGAAAACCTCTTCCCAATCTCCAAAAAAAAATTCTAAGAAATAAGCAATAAGACCTATTTGTTAGTCTCCCTGTATGCATTCAGAAAATTCTCTCTTGCAGCAAGTATAAGTGCCTAGAGAGAGGATTTATCCCTAATTTGCATAAGTCCTAGGACAATTAGATATACTAAGCTTACAAGGAAAGAAAATACAGAAGTATCAATAGCTTTTAGAACATAATCACCAATATTCTATTTATTAAAATAACATAAAAGTGAATAATCTAAGAAAATATTAGCAATACTTTTATTTAATATGCAAAATAACAATTGTATGAAAAAACTTCATATAAAACCAACAAGAAATATGCAAAGCCAATAGGTGAGTGGAGAAAGGATGTGAATAAGAAATTCACAAAGAGTAAATGTAAAGGTCCTAATATGTTATAGAAAAGAATGTTAAATTTTACAAGAGTTATAATAAAATATTTGAAATATATATTTCAAGTTTTTGAAACATTGAAACATTTGACCCATTAATCTCCTTGTTGGAATCTACCCCAAAGTAAATATTTTTTTAAGGAAAAAAAGATTTACACAGTTCACAGTACTATTGGTAAAACACATTTTAAATTATTCAGATAAAAATCAACCTGAATTAACCAATGCTAGAGAAATGTTAACTAAATTACAATGTACTATTATGTAACTCTTAAGATGAGGATTGGAGAGTTTTTGATAATCTTTATTTGGTTAAGTTGTATAAAAATGTGGAAATATTGATAAAATTATAGCATAGGCAAAACTGGAAAATTATGTAGTCAACATCTCAAGTTTGTAAAAGGTTATATTCATAAAAAAAGACTAGAAGTAAATACTTGCCAAATAGAAACGAGTCAATAATGCTAAACACTATGAGTGGCAAATTCTTTTTATGCTGCTCTAAGTTTTCAAAATGTACATTTGTTATTTCAACAGTTAGAAAAATTTAATATTCTTGCCTTCCCCCACACAACTCTACATATAAATATTATTAGATTTAAAAGCTACTGGATTATATAAATATTGCCTGTAACTATATTTTATTGACCATTCTATTTTTAGAGTTATTAAGGAGATATCACAAAGTTTTATAACTGATTTTCTACTTTCACATTACTAAAAATCTCATTTAGATTAAACCAATAATTGCTTTTATAATTAAAATTCTTTTCTCTTCCTTTTTTCCCCTTAATTAGACTGATTAAAATAGTGTTAATTACCACCTTCTTTACTGAAATGTTAAATTTGGATATTTTACTTTTTGTGTCAAATTACATACTTCAGAATACCCAGTATTTTAATATCTTGTGACAAGTAGTATTTAAATCCAATAATAGCCACATAAAGGCTATGAAGTATGTGTTTATTTAATCCCTATTTTTCCCTTCAGTCTTTATCACATTGTTTCAAAGAGCTTAAGACGACTATATTCACATCTTGTTCTTACTGCTCTTCCAATTTTCTCAGGTTAGAAAGTTTACCTACAAAACCTCTAAATTGCACTAACAATCCACAAAGGAAATCTCTTTCTACTACATAAAACCAGAGGGTGGGTTGGAAGAGACAGAAAGAAATTTTTCACACTGGTATTTATAGAAATTTCAATAACCAATATACCTTTAGTATTATTTCTAAGACCTCTTGCATGACATCAGAAGCAATAAAAATTTCAAAGTTTAGAATAATTCATAGCTAAGTTCAATCTCAAGGACAGTTATCTTTTTATAAGATGTAATATATTAAGATCATTTATATAAACTGAAGTTTTAAAAACTGCATACCACAGAAAAAATAATTTGGTGAGATACTATCTGTTGCTCTGTGGAAAGGTAGGTTAAAAGTAAAGTTGCTCAGTCATGTCCGACTTGTAGCGACCCCATGGACTGCAGCCCACCAGGTTCCTCCATCCATGGGATTCTCCAGGCAAGAGTACTGAGTGGGGTGCCATTGCCTTCTCCAAAATTGAAGTTTAACCTAGGTTAAACAGAAGTGATATTTGTTCTTCACTGCTAGACTTTATAGAGCTTTTAGTAAGCTAATATACATGCTAAATCTTTTCCAAACTTAGCACACTACCCTCATTCTAAACTCTCATTATTAAGAATCGCCTCAATACATGTCCCTCAGGAAACAGTTGGGAAATACATACCCTGACAATTCTTTTACTACCACTTTTAATGTAAACAATTTTTTGGCCAAATCTGTAACTTTTCTCAGTAATATGACTTCAAGTAATCTAAGTTAGGGATCATCGGCACTCCTTCCCCTGTACCAAAAGTGACTATGACTATGTGCTAATTTTTCCTGTCTCCTAAGAACAGTCATATCCTCTGACCATTTTTTGTTTTTGCTTTTGAGAAGATAAATGGGAAATGTAGAGGAGCAATATAGACTCCTAACTTGGTTGATGGTGACAGAAACAACTGTCAGAATATACCACAACCACACGGCCGGGTCCCATGGAGAACTGGACGATCATTTAGAGTAAAACTAGCTCTAGAGAAGTAAGCTTTCTCCTCAGCACAAGTCATCTCTCCTCTCTGTTTCCCTGTTGCACATGATGCCAACTCACTCATTCTCTCTCTGCGTCTACAGCCCCTGCTGTCACTTGCAAGCTGACTCTCATTATTCTTTTCTCTATTGAGGCATTTTCTTAACCCTGAGTCCTACATCCCCATAGTTTCTGCTTACTGCTTCCTTTCTGTGTATCTCTCAGCAACTTTACCCCCCCTATTGTCTTCAGCCTTTCTCTGAATGTCCCATTCAAACTTCACAAAAGAGATGAAAATCTGATTGGGTCTGTCAGTCTCATGCATTTTAAGGCAATCCAGTTGGTACAAATGCTCTCGCCAGGACAACGTACACTCTGCTGACCAGACTCTATGTGGGTGTCTTTGTGTCCAGTACACACTCTGGGGCTAATTGTATATGGTAAAAGTGGTGATGTCACCTGCATAAGGAACCCCTCTGAGGGAATGCAGGAGTAGCAGGGACCTTGGAATTTCCAAGGAAAACCATGAAATTGACAAATGGCTTAGGGTGCCCCCTTTGAATATTGTTTACAACTTCTTTTTATTGCCTTTAGTATATCCCTAAGAAGTTTATATATTTCATTTGTGCATCCTTGTGAGGCATTAGAAAATGTTCCTGCTTATATCTGTATAGAGTATTGACAATGAATAAGGGAAGAATAAGCATAGGAATAAGCCTAGGAGTTGGAATCCTCATTGAAACTTCAGGAAAAAACTGATTTGAGACATCTGCGATGAAAGAAACTAAAATTGTCTCCAAGAAAGATCCAGTTTAGTGAAGAAATGTGAGTGATGAAATTGGATGATCAACTAGGTGCTTGAAATAATGCATTGATGAGGTATTCTTATTAATAAGGGAGGAGATGTTACACCACTAGTCGTATGTTTACTGTTGTGAACTGGAGATGTAGAAAGCTGGGTCTGGGGCTCAGGAAGATTGTTTCTTTCCTTAATCCTTGTGGAAGAGTAGACCAGAGGTGTTGAGGCTGAGAAGAGGCATGGCCCCCCAGTGCAGGACATCAGTGAGCCATATGCACTGAAATGGGTTGGAAGACATCTGAGGCCAAGAAAATGAGAAGCAGGGAATGTAAAGAGCCTTGTGCTCTGTCATTGATAATTTGAATGCTCAAGAGAGGTCAAGACCCATAAGATTAGCCCCTTCTTCTGTCACACAAAAATTGAAAGGCTGGTTTAAACTGTGCTTTTATAATAGTAAAGAGTAAATTCATTCTTCCATGTATGCCAATAAGAACACTCACATCTGCAGCAATTTGTACTATGGTAAACCATAAGAGCAAAAGAAAGAGCACTTGGTATTCTTAGGGAACCCAAGTGCCCAGAATCAATGAAACTGGAAAGTCACGGAGTGAGCAAGACCACGTTTTGGAAAAGTGGTTGTGGCATTGAAATCATGTTAATTGAGTTACTTCTCTAGCTTAATTTGTACCACTGATAGTAACATTTCCTCTCAGGGTACCGGTGATCAATAAGGTGACTGACGATGGTAAACAAAAGAAGTGTTTCTCTCCTAGCGGCATTAGAGTTGCCTCTGTGACGTTGGTGCTTACCGGCTCTGTTTCTCTGAAGAATGGCAATTCCACACTCTCTCTGACCTGAACATAGTCCAGGCACTGTACAGACCCTGATGTGAACTTAAAGTGGCAAGTAGTCATATCAGTCTACCAGAGTCATCAAATTAGACGAAATTTATATTCATGGAAAATAAAAAAAAAAAAATGTTAATGCAACTCTGAGTAATTATAATTCGAAATGCAACAATCTTAGTTATCTAAATTTGGTAATTTATTTATATATCAACCAATGGAGGAATGTACTTGGATATATCCCCAAATACATAATGTTTCTGGTTATCAGGCTTATTTGGAATTATTCTATGTTTGTGACAAATTTAACAGACTTTCAGTGCCTAAATTAACTAGCACATTTTCAGATGCCAACACTTCTTATACATAAACCTAGAAAGAAATCAACAAAATATTCTGTCAAGAGCTGAGAAGGAGTTCTCCATAAATTTATTTAAGACATGTTCTGGTCATTTCTTGAACTCAAAACAGTTTATCTGAAATAGCTTTCATATGAGGCATAACTAAGAGACATTTTAGAAGCCTAACAAGTTATCATTCCCATTATATTGGGTTATATTGGAGTCATATTGGATTGAAGTTTGTAAAGGAAGCAAAAAGTTGACATTTTCAAATTGTTTTCTGGATGACTCTTTATAAAATGAGTTGGCAGCTTTAGCATAATTTGAGCTCAACAGGTATGAAGAACACAAAACAATCCCAAACAGGCAGCATTGTTCTTTGGGATAACAGTCTTTTAAGAAAATCAAAGCAGTTCTGAATGAATTGTAAAGAAAAAAAAACAAAACCCTTCCAGTGATCAGAACACAGAGGGTTGTGGTTCACTGGCTCTGTCTCAAAGGATTCAGGAAACTGGGAGGGGCCACCACTTTCCACACTCCATAGGACTCATGGAAACTTGGCGAGTGAAGAAAAATCCCTAGGGCCAGTGACTGGTCAATTATGAACTGCAATTCAACTGTCTCTTCAGTTCCCAGAGAAACCAACTTGGGAATGGTGGTGCCTTTTGAAACATGACTAAAGAATGGCTGTGGCTGGTAGAATACAGTGCTAAGAATGGTGTTCGATCCATGTGCTTAACAGTACAATATAGACAATTCCTTGCACTTATCAACTGTTTTATTAATAAAAAAGGGAGCAAAAACTTGTGGGTATATCAGCGTACCGCTGCTTCCTAATACAGAACTGACTGCATCTGGTGTTATACTGAAAAACTGATACTTCAAATACATGAATCTGCCACATTTCAAGGACATGACATCTATTGAGAACAAAAATGTGAAACAAAACAATTTTATAGAGCTGGTAAACACCTTGACAAATATGAAGACTCAGTCATGTCAAACTGTTTTTAACATGTCCACTTTGCCAACTCTCTCCAGATACTTAACGTTTCCTAACACAAGAATAGAATAAATACAGGAGACAAATCAATACCCTGCACATCCAAAGTGTTCTAGCTTGCCGTGGCAATCAAACTTTCCTCTTTTTCTCTGCAAAGAGCTCAGAGGTAGTTTCTCAGTTCAAGGATGAAACATTCTCACCGCTCCTTCCCTAAATATAAATACAGATAACGGAAACATTAATTTCCTTAGATTTTAGCTGAAGAATTGTCTTTAGTTAATGTCTCAGCAGTGGTTTCTCTAGCTAGATTGAATGATTCTTTTATAAATGATCTTGTCAGGAAAGCTCCTAATAATTGGTAACTTTTTAATACTTAGAAATTGGTAGACAAGGCCTTTCTCATAATTTAGTGAGAAATCACTTAATGTACATTTTTTTAAAAGGATTATTTTCCTTGAACTCTAATACTTACAAAAGCTGTTAAATTAGCAGCCCTGGAGGCTGGAAACTTCCATTTAGCCTCAAAACCTGTAGAGCAGGAGAAGCCTTTTTAAAAGAAGCCCTGGGAATGGCAATGAAAGCCTTCTATCTCCAATCCTAACTAGTGTAGGAAAGAGGGTTTTAACAGATCCAGTTTGGGTAATAACTTCGGGTTTGGACAGGAGTATATCAGTCCAGAACAAGGATCATCCATTAAGTCATTTCCAAGAGACTATCTGATTATTTTCTGGTATCAGGTAGTCTTCTGAATAAAATAGAGGTCTCCTCCAATCTGCTTCCCAAATCACTGATGTTTTCCACATTTCCTCACCTCTCCTACACTTTAAAAAGATTTCATTAAAATCAAGCTGGGTTCTTTTTCTCTCTTTGATGAACAGTGCTTCTTAGCATAATATTCAGGACCTTTATCCTCAGACATCCTTACAGTCTTTCAATGGTTCCCTCCCGGAACACGCATGAATTTCGTGGTGGCTCTTGAAGGACTGAAAGTCTGAAGACAATGTTCATGGCTGGATAGCCAGAAACTGTTGCTCTTTTGAAAAGAATTTCTTAATATTTATTGATTTCTAATAATGCCAAAATGGGAAGCTAGAAATATCAGTAATTTGATTTTTGATGGGAAAAAAAGCCAAGAATGCAATGTCTAAAGACTCAGAGTGTCAGTTTTTGCTATTAATAATTGAGAAAATTATTCTTTGGTCAACTTAAAATATGTCTGTTTTTTTCTGAATATTTATTATTCTGAAGAAATGGTTCCTGAATTATATTTGAGCAAACTGCAAACTATTTAATGTAAGGGGAAAACATTTTTAGCTATATTCAGTAACTCCTTGATTCTCCTTCTGGAGTTATATACACCACATAAAATTTGGAGATCATAAGACATAATACATATATTGTTGTTTTTAGTCCCTAGGTCATGTCTGACTCATGTGACCCCATGGACTGTAGCCCATCAAGTTTCTCTGTCCCTGGGATTTGCCAGGAAAGAATACTGGAATGGTTGCCATTTCCTCCTCTAGGGGATCTTCCAGACCCAAGGATGGACCCTGCATCTCCTGCATTGGCAGGCAGACTGTTTACCTCTGAACCACTAGGGAAGCCCATATGAAAAGTAACACATATATTACTATTCATGAAAACACTACTACAACTTTTGCTATGGCTTTCATCAAGTTAAACATTTGAATGATTTAATTTTCCTTTAAAATATTGTTTACTGAAAACTCCTTATCATGTGAGAAAAGAATATGGAGATTTTTAATTTGATTAAACATTTTTAATGGGTCCATTATATGATTTTGCATAGTCAGATTTCTCCCAGAAAATCAAACAAAATTGAGGAAAACATGTTGAACTCATTTACTCTGTTCATCAAAGTCTTATATGCATATTTCAGGGAGAATTATGATGATAATAAGTAAGGCCTAAACAAGAACATGTAGTTTAATAAACAACAGATCATATATATTAAAGAGGCACACAAATGTTACAGTCTAAGACAGTCATCTTTTCCTTAGTGTGATTATTACTGAAAAAAAATCTTCCTTTCCCCTCCTATTTATATTCAGGCTTATAGTCTATATTTAAAATATCAAAATCTTAATTTTCTTATGACAAGAGTATAAGATGTGTTCTGGTAAGTGATAGAAAGTATGGTTGATATCATATATAGTAATATAGCATTTTGGAATAAGGAATTCTTATTACATATCATCAGCATTCATGAAAATATTATGAAAGGAAGTTACATATCTATATTTTTGCTTTGGAAATATAATTCTGGAGTCAACATGATAGGTTGATTAGCATGAGAGACAATAGGAGGTAGAAGTCCTCCTACTAAAGAAGATAATAATCTAAATCATAGATTTAAGACTTACAATAATTAAGTCTAACCAAATTGAAGCAAGAGATGATGAAGCCTTGCAATGGAGAATCAGGTATGGTAAGGAAGCATTTAGAGATATTTGAGGAAAGTCCTCAGATTTGATGATCTAATAGATATAGGGCTAAAGTAAAAACATGTCTCAAGGTTAAGCTCAGGTTTTGACTTGAGCGACTGGATGGATGATGAGAGAATCAGCAAGAACAGACTCAGTCGGGGGAAGATAATAGTACTGTTAACGGAGATTTCAGCATGCAATACTGGTGGGATAACCAGATGACCGCCACTACAATACTTTGAATAAAACTTTCCTTCTTCATTAGAGAATAAACACATTACTAGAGAGAACTTTATTGAAATATCTCCCAGTGAGAGTTCAATTTTCCTCTAGCTCAATGCTGGCACATGGTAAAAATCTCAACAAGTGTGCATTGGAATTGGAAAACGAGTGAAGGTATAAACAGATAAAAGCATTCTCTTTGACATCTCCCACGTTGACAGCAATTACTTCTGCATGTCTGTGTCTTTTGCTGGCTCTGAATTACTTGAGAAGCTATCCTCATTCCAGAATTTAGCAAGTGACCAATGGATAGAATATAATCAATTAGTGCTTATTTGTTGAAAGTATGAATTAATTAGTGAATTATTGGGGGAGTTAATCATAGATGGCATCACTGACTCGATGGATGTGAGTCTGAGTGAACTCTGGGAGTTGGTGATGGACAGGGAGGCCTGGCGTGCTGCGATTCATGGGGTCGCAAAGAGTTGGGCACGACTGAGCAACTGAACTGAACTGAACTGAACTGAATCAACTAGATTGTCTATTATTATTATTATTTATTTTGGGGGGAATTTGCAAGGTAATTGGGGCAAGACATTACCTCTTTCTAATCCCTGGAGTACTTTGTTAGTTTGCTAAGGTTCTCATAACAAAGAACCACAGAATGAGTAGTTTAAAAAATAGAAGTTTACTTTCTCACAGTTACAGAGGTTATAAATTGTGGAATCAAGGTATTGTCAAGGCTGGTTTCTTCTGAGGCTTCTAGCCTTTGCTTGTAGATGACTGTCTTCTCCCTGGGTTTTCACATGGTCTTCCCTCTGTATGTGTCTGTGTTTAAATTTCCTCTTCTCATAAGGACATCAGTTAGATTGGATTAAGGTCCATTCTAATAAACAGATTTTAAACTAATTACCATTTTAAGACCCTGTCTCCAAATCCAGTCACATTCTGAAGTAGTCAGGGGTTGGGGTAGGACGTCAGCATAAGGATTTAGGAAAGACACAGCTCAGTCCCTAAGAGGAGACATATGAAACTCCTGGAGTCTATATAACCTTCAAGCATCTTGAGTTCCAGATTTCCTCAGATATCATTAAACTATCTGACTTGTAATCATCATAATGTATATCCTTCAAAATTCACTAATTCCTTGGTATTCTATCAGTATATATATCATTCAGTTGGAGAATATAATATAGTTCATTAATATTATTACATATTATACCCCAATAGAAAATAAAAAGTTAAAAACGATTACTACATAAATTTCTAAATACCTTTTCAAATATAAATTTAAAGTACCTAAAGATGCAAAATGTAAATTGTGAGGAATGTGTATTCTAATATTCTAATATTTTAGAGAATCAAATATATGAGAATACTCTAATTCTTCAAAGAATCAACATAATTATGAGCCTTGTTTTCTGTATTTCAATAAGAAAAGAACTTACATTTTAAAAAACAACAAACATAGAGTAATTAAAAACACCTCTGTTTTTATAGTATTTTCATGTTAATGATGAAATTATGTAGGGACCAAGTGTTTATTTGGAAGAACTCATGCCATTTTTTTTTAACACTAAACTCAGGGCAGACATTTTTATTTTTAATTAAGTTGAAGTTTCAGATGTGAAGCTATTGTACTACTTCTGCAACAAAGATGAGGCAGGAAGGGAAGATTAAAATCAGCCTCAGTGTGTTTAGGGAAAGCAGGAAGCCAAAGGAAGGATATGACAGATTGGGTGAGTCTACTCCCCTTACTGTTCACACCTTGCTCTTTGGATAATGTTCCACTTCTCAGCAGAGGAAACCTATGGGGCTCAGGAGAGTCATGAAATTCAATTTCCAAACTTAGGTTCCATTTTGTCCTTAGTTGCTGATGATTTTTTTCTTTTCCTTCAAATGAAGCACTATAGGCTCTTGGAACCCAGAGTTTTTCCTATTATGGAATCATCCTACTGTAACTTGTAAATTCCTTATATCTCTGTAATGAAGAGCTCAAACTTAATTTTTCATTAATGTAAGATTTTTGCATCTAATTTTATGAGCAATGTAAGCTTTGGGAGAAATATTCTCTCCTCTTATTCTAGTTTAACCTGCTCACTGGGCCAACCTAATTTTTTTTTTTTTTAATCCTTACCCATTTTACATAAACTACACTCCATGTAGCAGCAAGACTGATCTAAATCAGCATGTATGTCAGATAAGAGATTATCTACGTAGAGTAATTTATACAGTGAGCCAATTTAAATGTCTCATTTAAATTTTATGGAAATGGTCTTGCCTGTCCAGCAACTGGCTATGGAATCGATTAGGAGGAACTTATTTCCTCAGTTCAGTTCAGTCGCTCAGTCATGTCTGACTCCTTGCGACACCATGAATCGCAGCACGCCAGGCCTCCCTGTCNTTTTTTTTTTTTTAATCCTTACCCATTTTACATAAACTACACTCCATGTAGCAGCAAGACTGATCTAAATCAGCATGTATGTCAGATAAGAGATTATCTACGTAGAGTAATTTATACAGTGAGCCAATTTAAATGTCTCATTTAAATTTTATGGAAATGGTCTTGCCTGTCCAGCAACTGGCTATGGAATCGATTAGGAGGAACTTATTTCCTCAGTTCAGTTCAGTCGCTCAGTCATGTCTGACTCCTTGCGACACCATGAATCGCAGCACGCCAGGCCTCCCTGTTGATCACCAACTCCCGGAGTTCACTCAGACTCATGTCCATTGAGTCAGTGATGCCATCCAGCCATCTCATCCTCTTGTCGTCCCCTTCTCCTCCTGCCCCCAATCCCTCCCAGCATCAGAGTCTTTTCCAATGAGTCAACTCTTCACATGAGGTGGCCCAAGTACTGGAGTTTCAGCTTTAGCATCATTCCTTCCAAAGAAATCCCAGGGCCTATCTCCTTCAGAATGGACTGGTTGGATCTTCTTGCAGTCCAAGGGACTCTCAAGAGTCTTCTCCAACAACACAGTTCAAAAGCATCAATTCTTCGGCGCTCAGCCTTCTTCACAGTCCAACTCTCACATCCGTACATGACCACTGGAAAAACTATAGCCTTGACTAGACAGACCTTAGTCTTATTTCCTAGCCCCTCATTTTCTCTGGCTCTCTGACACTGTTTAAGATCTAGCCTCTAACACTCCTCTAAACAAACAACACAAAACAAAAATTATTTTCAGACTAATGTAACTTCTTCATTTCTGTTGCAGGTCAACTGACATCTGTTAGAGTAGATGTGGTGTAATATGACTCACGTCAACTTGTAGGCATTTTGACATTGAAGGTCACATTGCCATTCTCTGTCCATATGCAGTATTAAGAACTCAATCTATTGGGTGCTGCAGGTCCTAACCAGCAGTCACAGGTTGTGCACCAAAGGTCTGGTCAAGATTTACAAAGCATGAATTTATTTCCGTTTGTGGGCTAAGTAGCTTCAGTTGTGTCCAACTGGAAACCTATGAACCTTAGCCCACAAGGTTTCTCTGTCAGTGGGCTTCTCCAGGCAAAAATACTGGAGTAGGTTGCAATTTGCTTCTCCAGGTGATCTTCCCAACCCAGGGATTGAACCTGAGTCTCTTACGTCTCCTGCATTAGCAGGTGAGTTCTTTACCACTAGCTCTACCTGGGAAGCCCTTATTTCTGTTTATCTTAAACTTTATCTGGCTTTAAAACATCTAGCTTTAACTGAAAGCAGAGGGGAAAAGTTTTGAGGTTCATTTAAGTCTCTGCAGTGTACAAATCCTATCATTGATTTTATAGCTTAATAATAACAGTGATTTCCTCCTCAATCTTTACAGTTTCCATATTCACACAGCTCTTTGCAATGGCATTTTTGAAATCTTTAAAATGGTAAAACATAAAACCTTATTAATAATGAGTTTTTGTGAAGTATAGAATAATCTGCTTTGCCCAACATTGGGCTTCTCTGTGGCTCAGATTGTAAAGAGTCTGTCTGCAACGCAGGAGACCCAAGTTCAATCCACAGGTTGGGAAGATCCCCTGGAGAAGAAAATGGCAACCCAGTCCAGTATTCTGGCCTGGAAAATCCCATGGACAGAGGAGCCTGGCAGGCTACAGTCCATAGGGTCGCAAAGAGTTGGACATGACAGAGAGACTTCATTTTCTTTCTTTTGCCCAATTTAATCATAGGGACCTGTGGCATGCAGAGAAGAGATGTGTTAAGTAGCATTTGGTCACTAAAAAGTGGGCTCATTGGGAAGTCCCTCTGACTCCTGAGACTCAATCAAAAATGTGATTCACTGCTGAACTTGAAAACATCAGCTAGGTCATCCCCATGCTGTAATAAGGAAGTCTGTATATTCTGATGACCATTCTGTTAAGCCTGTTTGTATTTGGTTTCCCTTACAACATTTTCCCAATTCATCTTATTAAATGGTCAGGCCACATATAGCTCTACACCAACTTTCTCCAAACTACGGTGTTTGATCATAGACTCATAGATCATTTAACACAAGCAACAGCCATTCCACCAACAGCCTTGCTGTCATTAAGCAGCAGCTACTGTCAAAAGTTCAGGAACAGGCTCAGCAGGATGATGAAAAGAATCAAGACACAGTGCCTTCCCAACTGTCACAACAGCAGAGAGAAGCATCTGGTGTCCAGAACAGCAGGTAGAAAGGGCACCAGCCATGGCGGGCCTGATTCTACAGGCTTTTTGGAATAGCTCTGCCTACCTCCCAATTCTGTCTCAAGGGACAAGCCAAGGAAGCCCATAAAGCTCCACAAGACACAAACTAATTATTTTGCCAGAAGTCACATAGCATTGTCAGTTTCAATCAAAGTAAGCTTTCCTGAACACCAAAAATAAATAAATAAATTGCCTACCTAACAAAGGTATTCACTTTAAAAATAAATATCTTTGGTTCTTGAAATTCATATTCATAAAGGAAATGAACAAGTCTCTTTTGTTATATAATCATTTGTTATCCTGGTTTGCATCGTCTTTGACACTAGTTCCTAATATAGTGATATTGTGAAGAATAACATACGGAATACATGCAGAGTGTGTTGAATTGGAGTTCGAACAAAATTAACCCTCCCTAACTGGTAACTTTCTTTACTCAGAACAATAAATAATAAGTTCCCATCAATCTGACTTAAATGGTATTAAACTGGCAAATACCAAAATTCTAGGCAATAGAGTTGATCTTGCTACCAAAGAAATAAACTCCCCAAACTTGTTTATGAGTCAGTCAGTTGGAATGGATTCTTTCAAAGATGTATTAGCAGTGATGAAGGTTCCAGGTCAACCCACAAAATCATTAGCTTTTATGAATTTAAAATAGTGTAATCTTTCAGGGATAAAAGTAAATTCCTCTTTAAAATATCATACCTTTTAGATATCATTGAAAAAATAAATTTTGCTTTTAGTACTATGTCTCTTTAATTTTAATTCTTGAGTAAGACAGCAAGATTAATTAAAAACAACTGACCAGGAAATGAAATCTCTTGTGAAATTTTTACATGGAATACATTTACGGTTTTGGTGGCGGACTGCTTTATTTCTATTTCACTGTGACACATTATTTTCCTAGTTCCATGTATTTCTTTTCCTTTTATCAAAATTCATATTTGGGTTTCCTCAAAAAAGAGATGAGTTGTTTAATAACATAAGGGAAGACTAACATCTTGATTACAAGTAAGATCCATGTCTTATTTAATTTTTAATGGCAGTGCTAGCATACATCTCTAGGTCTTATAGTATACAAAAATAGTTGTTTAGTCACTAAATCATATCCAACTCTTCTGCTACCCCATGGACTGCAGCCCACTAGGCTCCTCTGTCCATAGTATTTCCCAGGCAATAATACTATAGTGGGTTGCCATTTCCTTTTCCAGGGGATCTTTCCAACCCAATGATGTAGACTGAACCTATATTGCAGACAGATTCTTTACCACTGATCCACTGGGGAAGCCCAAATAAATATATAATCCATTACATATTTAATACATTTTAATATGAACATAGTTTATAATATATGTATTTATATTATATATGTGTGTTTATATTATATATATGTGTGTATATATATATATATGTATGTATATATATCACATGTATATTGGTATGAGCCCCAATATGAAAATTATTTAAAGAATGAGGAAGGCAAAGAAAGATACAAAGAAAGAAAAATCATCAGATGGTCAATACTGAAACCACCAGATGGTCAATACTGAAATCAGATTGATCATACTCTTTGCAGCCAAATATGGAGAAGCTATATACAGTCAGCAAAAACAGGACCAAAATAGGACCAAAAACAGGAGCTGACTGTGGATTAGATCATGAACTCCTTAGGGCAAAATTCAGACTTAAATTGAAAAAAGTAGAGAAAAATCACTTGACCATTCATATATGACCTAAATCAAATCCATTACAATTATACAGTGGAAGTGACAAATAAATTTAAGGAATTAGATCTGATAGACAGAGTGCCTGAAGAACCATGGATGGAAGTTCATGACACTGTACAGGAGGCAGAGATCAAGACCATTCCCAAGAAAAAGAAATGCAAAAAGGCAAAATGGCTGTCTGAGGAGGCCTTAGCTGAAAAACAGCTGAAAAAAGAAGAGAAGCTAAATGCAAAGGAGAAAAGAAAAGATATACCCATTTGAATGTAGAGTTCCAAAGAATAGCAAGGAGAAATAAGAAAGCCTTCCTCAGTGATCAATACAGAGAAATAGAGGAAAACAATAGAATGGGAAAAACTAGAGAGCTCTTCAAGAAAATTAGAGATACCAAAGGAACATTTCATGCAAAGATGGGCCTAATAAAGGATAGAAATGGTATGGACCTAAGAGAAGCAGAAAATATTAAGAAGAGGTGACAAGAATACACAGAAGAACAATACAAAAAAGATCTTCATGACCCCGATAACCACAATGGTGTGATCACTCACCTAGAGAGACATCCTGGAATGCGAAGTCAAGTGGGCCTTAGGAAGCATCACTACGAACAAAGCTAGTGGAGTGATGGAATTCCAGTTGAGCTATTTCATATCCTAAAAGATGATGCTGTGAAAGTGCTACACTCAATATGCCAGCAAATTTGGAAAACACAGCAGTGGCCATAGGATGGGAAAAGGTCAGTTTTCATTCCAATCCCAAAGAAAGGAAATGCTAAAGAATGTTCAAACTATCACACAATTGCAGTTATCTCATATGCTGGCAAAGTAATGCTCAAAATTCTTCAAGTTAGGCTTCAACAGTACTTGAACTGTGAACTTCCAGATATTCAAATGGGATATATAAAAACAGAGGAACCAGAGATCAAGTTGCCAATATCTGTTGGATTATCAAAAAAGCAAGAGAGTTCCAGAAAAACATCTACTTCTGCTTTATTGAATACACCAAAGCCTTTGATTGTGTGGATCACAACAAACTGTGGAAAGTTTTTCAAGAGATGGGAATACCAGACTACATTCCTTGTCTCCTGAGAAATCTGTATGCAGGTCAAGAAGCAACAGTTAGGACTGGAAATGGAAACATTGACTGGTTCCAAATTGGGAAAGGAGTATGTCAAGGCTGTATACTGCTACTCTGCTTATTTAACTTATATGCAGAGAACATCATGTGAAATGCTGGGCTGGATGAAGCACAAACTGGAATCAAGATCACCAGGTGAAATATCAATAACCTCAGATACACAGATGACACCACCCTTATGGCAGAAAGCAAAGAACTAAGGATCCTCTTGATGAAAGTGAGAGAGGAGACTGAAAAAGTTGGCTTAAAACTCAACATTCAGAAAACTAAGATCATGACCTCTGGTCCCATCACTTCATGGCAAATAGATGCATAAACAATGGAAACAGTGACAGACTTTATTTGGGCTCCAAAACCACTGCGGATGGTGATTGCAGCCATGAAGTTAAAACACATTTGTTCATTGGAAAAAAAGTTATGACCAGCCTGCTGCTGCTAAGTCACTTCAGTCGTGTACGACTNTTTGGCATAGTCAATAAGGCAGAAGTAGATATTTTTCTGACATACAGATGGCTAATAAGAACACATGAAAAACTGTTCAACATCACTTATTATTAGAGAAATGCAAATTAAAACTACATGAGATATAACCTCCCACTGGTCAGAATGGCAGTCATCAAAAAATCTACAAATAATAAATAAATGCTGGAGAGGAATGTGAGGAAAAAGGAACTCTCTTGCACTGTTGGTGGGAATGTAAATTAATACAGGCACTATGGAGAACAGTATGGAGATTTTTTTAAATACTAGGAATAAAACAACCATATGACCCAGCAATCCCACTACTGGAAATACACCCCAAGAAAACCACAATCTGAAAAGATATATGTACCCCAATGTTCACTGCAGCAATATTTACAATAGCCAGTACATAAAAGCAACATAGATGCCCATCAGCAGATGAATGGATAAAGAAGTTGTGGTACATATATATGATGAAATATTACTCAGCCACAAAAAGGAATGAATTTTGAGTCAGTTCTAGTGAAGTGGATGAACCTAGAGACTGTTATACAGAATGAAGTAAGTCAGAGAGATAAAAAATAATTATATATTAATGCAGATATATGGAGTCTTGAAAAATGGCACTGATGTTCTAATGTGTATGGCAGCAGTAGAGATGCAAACATAGAGACCAGACTTGTGGACATAGCAGGAGGAGAGCATGGGATGAATTGAGAGAGTAGCATTGGAACATACAGATTGCAACCATGCTAAGTTGTTTCAGTAATGTTTGACTCTTTGTGGCCCTATGGACTGTAGCCTGCTAGGTTCCTCTGTTCATGGGATTCTCCAGGCATGTATACCGGAATGGGTTGCCATATCCTCCTCCAGGGGATCTTCGCAACCCGGGATTGAACCTGAGTTTCACGTCTTCTGCATTGGCAGGAAGATTCTTTAATACTAGAGCCACCTGGGAATTCCAAATATATATATTACCATATGTAAAACAGACAGCTAGTGGGAATTTGCTCTATGACACAGGGAGCTCAACCCAGAGCTCTGTGACAACTTAGAGGAGTGAGATGGGATGAGAGGTGGGAGTGAGGTTCAAGAGGGAAGGGACATATGTATACTTAGGGCTGATTCATGTTGATAAATGGCAGAAACCAACATAACATTGTAAAGAAATTACCCTCTAATTAAAAATAAATGATCCCTCCAATAGAGAACTTTGGAGATATTAAGTTGGTCTGAGGGCTTTTAACCACGGGGAGAAAAAGATGTTGGTATTATTCATATAGAGTAAGTCCAGGTTGGAAAGATCAATTGGGAGTCTGTAGCCAAAACTAGAAAGTAACTCCTGGGATGGACAGAGGTTCTCTTGAAACAGTTCCAACCTAAAGCTACCTCAGGGTAAATAGTTAGAGGAACATTTTCAAGATTTCAGACCAAAGCACTTGCATTCAGTCAGTATATTCCTATCATTTTTATTTAAGAATTAAGGAGGAAAATGAAAACATTGTTCTGAAAACTCAAAAATATATATATGAATTTTTTAAGAAAAAGACAGCCAAAAAATGTAAAAAACAGTGGCTAAAGAGCTACTCAAATAGTAATTCTCAATAGAAGCAGAGCCTCTCAAAGCGGTAGAATCAAGGGCGATACATTCTGATCTTTTCTCAATCTTTCAGGTCAGTGAAGCCTCTTTACTAACTGATGAGATGCTAAGAAATTTACTTATAAGAGAGTGATATAAAAAGAACGTTTTGATTGAAAATTTTAACTTTCCACTATCTAAAATACTTATTATACCAATATAAGTTTACTGATAAGGCAGATACGATGGTTAATTAGACTAGAATAAAAGTAATGTATTTTATTTTCATAGAGACTAGTATTATGCCAATGGAAAAACCTCATAAATTATCCTTATGTTTTAGGATAAATCACTTTTCTGGTTANACGTTTTGATTGAAAATTTTAACTTTCCACTATCTAAAATACTTATTATACCAATATAAGTTTACTGATAAGGCAGATACGATGGTTAATTAGACTAGAATAAAAGTAATGTATTTTATTTTCATAGAGACTAGTATTATGCCAATGGAAAAACCTCATAAATTATCCTTATGTTTTAGGATAAATCACTTTTCTGGTTAATGGAATTGTTTCCTTAATTTCTCTTTCTGCTTTCTCATTGTTAGTGTATAGGAATGCAAGGGATTTCTGTGTGTTAATTTTATATCCTGCAACTTTACTATATTCATTGGTTAGCTCTAGTAATCTTCTGGTGGTATCTTTAGGGTTTTCCATGTAGAGGATCATGTCATCTGCAGTCAGTAAGAGTTTTACTTCTTTTTTACCAATCTGGATTCCTTTTATTCCTTTTTCTTCTCTGACTGCTGTGGCTAAAGCTTCCAAATCTATGTTGAATAGTAGTGATGAGAGTGGGCACCCTTGTCTTTTTCCTGACTTTAGGGGAAATGCTTTCAATTTTTTATCATTGAGGATAATGTTTGCTGTGGGTTTATCATATATGACTTTTATTATGTTGAGGTATTTTCCTTCTATGCCTGCTTTCTGGAGGATTTTTATCATAAATAGATGTTGAGTTTTGTCAAAGGCTTTCTCTGCATCTATTGAGATAATCATATGGTTTTTAACTTTCAATTTGTTAATGTGGTGTATCGATTTGTGAATATTGAAGAATCCTTGCATCCCTGGGATAAAGCCCACTTGGTCATGATGTATGATCTTTTTAATATATTGTTGAATTCTTTTTTGTAGAATTTTGTTGAGAATTTTTGCATCTGTATTCATCATTGATATTGGCCTCTAATTTTCTTTTTTTGTGGCACCATTGTCTGGTTTTGGTATTAGGGTGATGGTGGCCTCATAGAATGAGTTTGGGAGTTTATTTTCCTCTGCAATTTTCTGAAAGAGTTTGAATAGGATAAGTGTTAGCTTTTCTCTAAATTTTTGGTAGAATTCAGCTGTAAAGCCATCTAGTCCTGGGCTTTTGTTTGTTGGAAGATTTTTGATAACATTTTCGATTTCTGTGATTGTGATGGATCTGTTAAGATTTTCTATTTCTTCCTGGTTCAGTTTTGGAAAGTTATACTTTTCTAAGAATTTGTCCATTTTATTGGCATATCGTTCCTGATAGTAGTTTCATGATCCTTTGCATTTCTGTGTTGTCTGTTGTGATTTCTCCATTTTCATTTCTAAGTCTGTTAGTTTGCTTCTTCTCCCTTTTTTTTTCTTGATGAGTCTGGCTAATGGTTTGTTTATTTATCTTCTCAAAGAACCAGCTTTTGGTTTTGTTGATTTTTGCTATAGTCTCCTTTGTATCTCTTTATTTCTGCCCTAATTTTTACGATTTCTTTCCTTCTACTAACCCTTTGGTTCTTCTTCTTTTTCTACTTGCTTTAGTGTAAAGTTAGGTTATTTATTTGATTTTTCTCTTGTTTCCTGAGGTAAGCTTGTATTGCTATAAACCTTCCCCTTAGCACTCCTTTTACTGAATCCCATAGGTTTGGGGTTGTCATGTTTTTATTGTCATCCATTTTTCTGCATATTTTGATTTCTTTTTTTTATTTCTTCTGCGATTTGTGGTTATTCAAAAGCGTGTTTAGTATCCATATGTTTGTATTTTTAAAAGTTTTTTTCCCCTGTAGTTGACATCTAATCTTAACACACTGTGATCAGAAAAGATGCATAAAATGATTTCAGATTTTTTTAAATTTACCAAGCCTAGATTTATGGCCCAGGATGTGATCTATTCTGGAGAATGTTCTGTGTACACTTGAGAAGAAGATGAAATTGATTGTTTTGGGGTGAAATGCCCTATAGATATCAGTTAGGTGTAATTGGTTCATTGCATCTTTAAAGTTTGTGTTTCCTTGCTAATTTTCTGTTTAGCTGATGCATCCATAAGTGTGAATTGGGTATTAAAGGCTCCCGCAAATATTGTGTTATTGTTAATTTCTCCTTTCATACTTGTTAGCATTTGCCTTACATATTGTGGTGCTCCTATGTTGGGTACATCGGTTCAGCTCAGTTCAGTTGTTCAGTTGTGTTTGACTCTTTGCCACCCCATGAGCTGCAGCACCCCAGGCCTCCCTGTCCAACACCAACTCCCAGAGCCAACCCAAACTCATATCCATTGAGTTGGTGATGCCATCCAATCATCTCATCCTCTTGTCGTCCCCTTCTCCTCCTGCCCTCAATCTTTCCCAATATCAGGATCTTTTCAAATGAGTCAGCTCTTCGCATCAGGTGGTCAAAGTGGACTTTCAGCTTCAACATCAGACCTTCCAATGAACACTCAGGATTGATCTTCTTTAAGATGGACTGGTTGGATCTCCTTGCTGTTCAAGGGACTCTAAAGAGTCTTCTCCAACACCACAGTTCAAAAGCATCAATTTTTCTGCACTCAGCTTTCTTTACAGTCCAACTCTCACATCCATATATGACTACTGGAAAACCATAGCCTTGACTAGATGGACCTTTGTTGACAAAGAAATGTCTCTGCTTTTTAATATGCTATCTAGATTAGTCATAACTTTCATTCCAAGGAGTAAGCATTTTTTAAGTTCATGGCTGCAGTTACCATCTGCAGTGAATTTGGAGCCCCCCAAAATAAAGTCTGACACTGTTTCCACTGTTTCCCTATCTATTTGCCATGAACTGATGGGACCAGATGCCATAATTTTAGTTTTCTGAATGTTGAGCTTTAAGCCAACTCTTACTCTCCTCTTTCACTTTCATTGAGAGGCTCTTTAGTTCTTCACTTTCTGCCATAAGGGTGGTGTCATCTGCATCTCTGAGGTTATTGATATTTCTCCCAGTAATCTTGATTCCAGCTTGTGCTTCATCCAGCCCAGCATTTCTCATGATGTACTCTGAATATAAATTAAATAAGCAGGGTGACAATATACAGCCTTGGTATACTCCTTTCCCAATTTGAAACCAGTCAGTTGTTGCATGTCCAGTTCTAACTGTTGCTTCCTGATCTGCATACAGGTTTCTCAAGAGGCAGGTCAGGTGGTCTGATATTCCCATCTCTTTCAGAATTTTCCACAGTTTAATGTGATCCACACAGTCAAAGGCTTTGGCATAGTCAATAAAGTAGAAATAGATGCTTTTCTGGGACTCTCTTGCTTTTTTGATGATCCAGCGAATGTTGGCAATTTGATCTCTGGTTCCTCTGCCTTTTCTCAAACCAGCTTGAACATCTGGATGTTCATGGTTCATGGATTGCTGAAGCCTGGCTTGGAGAATTTTGAGCATTACTTTACTAGCCTAAGAAATAAGTGCAATTGTGTGGTAGTTGGGTGGATATATATTTATAACTTATATCTTCTTCTTGGATTAATCCTTTGATCATTATGTAGTGTCCTTCTTTGTCTCTTTTCATGGCCTTTATTTCAAGTCTATTTTATCTGATATGACTATTGCTATTGCTGCTTTCTTTTGATCGCCATTTGCATGAAATATTTTTTTCTAGCCCTTCACTTTCAGTCTGTATGTATTCCATGTTTTGAGGTGGGTCTCTTGTAGACCACTTATGGGTCTTGTTTTTATATCCATTCAGCCACTCTTCATCTTTTGGTTTTGGCATTCAACCTATTTACATTTAAGGTAATTATTGATAAGTATGATCCTGATGACATTTACTTTGTTGTTTTGGGTTCAAGCTTATAAACACTTTCTGTGTTTCCTATCTAGAGAAGATCCTTTAGCATTTGTTGAAGAGCTAGTTTGGTGGTGCTGAATTCTCTCAGCTTTTGCTTGTCTGTAAAGTTTTTGATTTTTCCTTCATATTTGAGTGAGATCCTTGCTGAGTATAGTAATCTGGGTTGTAGGTTTTTCTCTTTCATCTCTTTAAGTATGTCCTGCCTTTCCCTTCTGGCCTGAAGAGTTTCTATTGAAAGATCAGCTGTTATCCTTATGGGAATCCCATTGTGTGTGATTTATTGCTTTTCCCTTGCTGCTTTTAATATTTAATCTTTGTTTTTGATCTTCATTAATTTGATTAATATGTGTCTTGGAGTGTTTCACCTTGGGTTTATCCTGTTTAGGACTCTCTGGGTTTCTTGGACTTGGGTGGCTATTTCCTAACCCAATTTAGGGAATTTTTCGACTACTATCTCCTCAAGTATTTTCTCATGGCCTTTATTTCTGTCTTCTTCTTCTGGGACTCCTACGATTTGAATGTTGGGCATTTAGCATTGTCCCAGAAGTCTCTGAGGTTGTCCTCATTTCTTTTCATTCTTTTTTTCCTCTCTGCTTCATTTATTTCCACCATTCTATCTTCCACCTAACTTATCCTATCTTCTGCCTCAGTTATTCTACTATTGGTTCCCTCCAGAGTGCTTTTGATCTGTTATTGTATTATTCATTGATTGATTATTTTTTATTTCTTCTAGGTCCTTGTTAAACATTTGTTGCATCTTCTCAATCCTTCTATCCAATCTATTTATCTGTAACTCCATTTTGTTTTCAAGATTTTGGATCATCTTTACTATCCTTATTCTGAATTCTTTTCCAGGTACACTTCCTATCTCCTCCTCTTTGGTTTGGTTTGGTTTGGCTTGGTGCACATTTATCAAGTTCCTTTACTTGCTGAACGTATCTCTGCCTTTTCATTTTGTTTAGATTGCTGGTTTGGAGTTGCCTTTCTGTATGCTGGAATTTTGTGGTTCCTCTTTATTGTGGAGGTTCCTCCCTGTGGGTGGAATTGGATGAGTGGCTTGTCAAAGTTTCCTGGTTAGGGAAGCTTGAGTTGGTGTTCTGATGGGTGGAGCTGGATCTCTTCTCTCTGGAGTGCAATGAAGTATCCAGTAGTGAGTTTTGAGGTGTCTCTGGGTATAGTGTGACTTTTGGCCGCCTGTATATTAATGCTCAGGTTTATGTTCCTGCATTGCTGTAGAATTAATGTGGTGTATCTTGCTCTGAAACTTGTTGGCTCTTGGGTGGAGCTTGGTTTCAGTGTAGGTATGGAGGATTTTGGATGAGTTCTTATCAATTAATGTTCCCTGGAGTCAGGAGTTTTCTGTTATTCTCAAGTTTTGGATTTAAGCTTCCTGCCTCTGTCTTTCAGTCTTATTCTTACAGTAGCCTCAAGACTTCTCTATCCATACAGCACCAATGATAAAACATCTAGGTGAAAAGATTCTCCACAGTGAGGAACACCTGCAGAGGTTCACAGAGTTACATGGAGAAGAGAAGAGGAAGGAGGGAGACAGAGGTGACCAGGAGGAAAAGAGGGGGAATCAAAAGGGGTGAGGTCAGTCTATACAGTAATCAATTCCCTATGTGCTCACCACCGTCTGGAACACCCAGAGAGGTTCACAGAGTTACATAGGGAAGAGAAGAAGGAGGAAGAAGATAGAGGTGACCAGGAGGAGAAGAGGGGGAGTCAAAGGAGAGAGACCAGTCTAGCCAGTAATCAGTTTCTGAGGTGTTTACCACAGCCCAGAACACCCAGAGAAATTCACAGAGTTAAGTAGAGAAGAGTAGGGGAAAGGAGGAGACAGGGGTGACCTGGGTAAGAAAAAGTAGAGTCAAAAGGGGAGAGAGCATTCAAGCCAATAATCACACCCCTCAGTAAAAATGGGTACTGAAAATTAGATTCTTTAAGGTAAAAAATTGATAAAAAATACCAAAAAGCAAAGATTAAAAATCCAAATAGAGGTTAGACTCTCAAAAATAAAATATTAAAAACAAAAAACAAAATCACAGAAATTATAAAAAATATATATACACAAAATTTTCTTTAAAATAGGATCTTTTTGCAAGATAATAGTAAATTATAAAAATGAAAATTAAAGGAGTAATCAGACTTTATTTTGGGGGGCTCCAAAATCACTGCAGATGGTAACTGCAGCCATGAACTTAAAAAATGCTTACTCCTTGGAATGAAAGTTATGACCAAACTAGATAGCATATTCAAAAGCAGAGACGTTACTTTGCCAACTAAGGTCCATCTAGTCAAGGCTATGGTTTNAGATGGTGACTGCAGCCATGAAATTAAAAGACGCTTGCTCCTTGGAAGAATAGTTATGACCAACCTAGACAGCGTATCAAAAAGCAGAGACATTACTTTGCCTACTTTGTTCATCTAGTCAAAGCTATTGTTTTTCCAATAGTCATGTATGGATGTGAGAGTTGGACTGTAAAGAACGCTGAGTGCCATAGAATTGATGCTTTTGAACTGTGGTGTTGGAGAAGACTCTTGAGAGTCTCAAACCAGTCAATCCTAGAGGAAATCAGTCATGAGTATTCATGGAAAGGACTGGTGCTGAAGCTGAAACTCCAATACTTCGGCCACCTGATGTGAAGAGCTGACTCTTTTGAAAAGACCCTGATGCTGGGAAAGACTGAAGGCAGGAGGAAAAGGGGACAACAGAGGATGAGACGGCTGAATGGCATCACCAACTCAATGGACATGAGTTTGAGTAAACTTTGGCATTTGGCGATGGACATGGAGGCCTGGCACGCTGTAGTCCATGGTGTTGCATAGAGTTGGACACGACTGAGCGACTGAACTGAGCTAAACTGATGTCTTCTTTGGAGAAATGTCTGTTTAGGTCTTCTGCCCATTATTTATTGGGCTGTTTGTTTTTCTGATATTGAGCTGCCTGAGTTGCTTGTATATTGTGGAGATTAATCCTTTATGATTTGTTTTATTTTCAATTATTTTCTCCCATTCTGAGGGTTGTCTTTTCATCTTGTTTATGATTTCTTTTCCTGTGCAAAACCTTTCATTAGGTCCCACTTTTTAATTTTTGTTGTTATTTCCATTACTTTAGGAGTGGGTCATAAAGGATCTTCCTGTGATTTGTGTCAAAGAGGATTTTGTTTATGTTTTCCTCTAAGAGTTTATATTTTCTGGTCTTAAATTTAGGTCTTTAATCCATTTTGAGTTTATCTTTTTGTGTGTGTTTATGGTGTTAGGAAGTGTTCTAATTTCATTCTTATTTATGACACCCTTCAGTTTTCCCAGCACCACTTATTGAAGAGACTATCTTTTTTCCATTGTATATTCTTGCCTCCTTTGTCAAAGATAAGTTGCCCATAGGTGCATGGGTTTATCTCTGGGCTTTCTATCTTGTTCCTGTCTCTTATACACATCTTGTAGATTTTTTGATGACTGCCATTCTGACCAGTGGGAGGTTATATCTCATGTAGTTTTAATTTGCATTTCTCTAATAATAAGTGATGTTGAACAGTTTTTCATGTGTTCTTATTAGCCATCTGTATGTCAGAAAAATATCTACTTCTGCCTTATTGACTATGCCAAAGCTTTAGATTGTTGGACCACAAAAAACTCTGGAAAGTTCTTAAAGAGACCACCTGACCTGCCTCTTGAGAANCTGAAGTCAGGCAGATTGACCCTTTTAGCTCCATTCTTCTTTCTCAAGATTGCTGTGGCTATCTGGGGTCTTTTTTTGTCTCAAAAATTGTGAAATTTTTCTACTAGTTCTATGAAAAATGCTATTTTTAAGTCGATAGAGATGGCATTGAATCTGTAGATTGCTTTGGGTAGTATAGTCATTTTCATAGTATTGATTCTACCAATCCAGGAAATGATATGTGTCTCCATCTGTTTAGGATGTTTTTGATTGCTTTCATCAGTGTCTTGTAGTTTTATGTATACAGCTCTTTTTTCTCCTTAGGTAGGTTTATTCCTAGGTATTTTATTCTTTTTATTGCAATGGTGAATGGGATTGATTCCTTAACTTCTCTCTCTGATTCTTCATTGTTAATGTGTAAGAATGCAAGGAATTTCTGTGTATTCATTTGTACCCAGCAACTTTCTTAAACTCACTGATTACATCTAGTAATTTTCTCATAGCATCTTTCAGGTTTTCTATGTATAGTACGATGTCATCTGCAAACACCGAGAATTCTACTTATTCTTTTCCAATCTGGATTTCTTTCATTTCTTTTTCTTCTCCGTTTGCCAGGGCTAGGACTTCTAAAATTATATTGAATAATAGTGGCAAGAGTGAGCATCCTTATCTTCTTCCTGATCTTAGAGGATATACTTTTAGTTTTTTACCATTGAGAATAGTGTTTGCTGTGACTTTATTTTATATGGTCTTAATTACGTTGAGTTAGTTTTTTTCTATGCCCATTTTCTGCAGATTTTTTTTTATCATAAATGGATACTGAATTTTTTTGAAAGCTTTTCCTGCATCTTTTGAAATTATCATATGATTTTTATTTTTTAATTTGTTAACATGATGTGTCACATTGATTGATTTGCCTATATTGAAGAATCCTTGCATCCCTTGGATAAACCCAATGTGGGCTTTCCTGGTTGCTCCAACAGTAATGAATACACCTGCAATGCAAGAGACCTGGGTTTGAACCCTGAGTTGAGAAGATCATCTGTAGGAAGCTATGGCAACCCACTCTAGTATTCTTGCCTTAAGAATCCCCATGGATAAAGGAGCCTGGCAGGCTACAGTTTATGGGTTGGAAAAAGTTGTATGCAACTGAATGACTCAGAACATAGCTCATGATCCTTTTAATGTGTTGTTGAATTTCATTTCTTAGAATTTTGTTGAAGATTTTGCATCTATGTTTATCTGTGATATTGACCTGTAATTTTCTTTTTTTGTGAGGTCTTTGTCTGTTTTGCTATCAGGGAGATGGTGGCCTCATAGAATGGGTTTGGAAGTGTCCTTCTTCTGCAATATTTTGGAATAGTGTGAGGAGGATAGGTCTAAGCTCATCTTTAAACGTTTGTAGAACTCACCAGTGAAGCCAACTGGACTTGGGCTTTTGTTTTTTAGGAGATTTGTTTATCGCAGTTTTTATTTCAATGCCTGTGACCAGCTTCTTCATAATTTCTGTTTCTTTCTGGCTTAGTCTTGGAAGGTTGGACTTTTCTAAGAATTTGTCCATTTCTTCCAGGTTGTCCCACTAAAATGTTTTAAAATTCTTCAAGCAAAATTATTTCAGAAAATAATGTTAAATCCTTAACTATTATGTAAAACTATTCTGTGACACTATTCACATGAAAAAATGATATTTTGTTATGTTTTGAAGTTTTTACCACTTTTCTTAGGTAACTTATGTTTTTTCTCTTTATACTTCTCCTTAAAAGATATCAGTCAGATATAAAGTTATTCTCTCTGCAGTTTCCCTTTTGTGATGAGAAAATTATCGACCACAGAATTAAATAAGTTATTTGAAACATTTTAGGCATTGCATATTTTTGCCTAACAAATACCTAAAGAGATGAAATCAACTGAAATAGCAAGTAATTTGTTCTCACCATCTGTTCTATTTATTTCAACAACTGTGCACCCTCATCATGCCTTAATTTCAACTTTTGTTATGTGTCTTCTGAATAAATAAGCTATAGAACAGCTCATACTCCCTATGTACAATTGTGTCAAATGGGTAATCTAGTAAGGTGCATTAACAGATTAAGGAGAAAGAATAAAGATCTTTACATAAAAGCCAGGAAAATCCAATTTATTTTAAATAAACCTCATTTAAACCTATAATTCATTAGACATTGCAACTTAAAATAGATGATTCTAAATCACCTGTCACCTTCTGCCAGAAATATGCTGCAGACAATTCTTGAAATGTGAAGAATGGCCTAATGAAAATGTATTAATAAAATCAATTTGTTGATGCTCTGCCTTTCTTTCCTCCACTCAGAGGATTAAATTGTCTACCTCTCACAAGGGATAATCATATGAAAGCTTCTATAGATGACTTGTTTACTGTTTACTTAACTCCTGTCTCAACTCCCTTCTCCCTATCTACGCCTCACTCCAGAGACTGAAAGGTCTAGCTAATTCTTTCCCAATCTCTTGTAGACTAGAAATAGTCATATGATCAGTTCTGGCCATTGAGCTATTCAAGGACTTGTGCTCTAAACCTTCTGAAATGAGTTTTCTTCCTTGATGAAAAAAGAGAGGCCCTCCTGTAAAGGTCTCATGTATGTCACTCTGCTTCCCACCTTTGGATGTGGTTGTGTGATAATATAATAATTAGAGCTGTAGTTATTAAAAAAAAAGAATACATAAAAAATTGAGTGTGATAAAGATGGATATAAAGTTTTTGATGATAACATTGAGCTCATTAAGTAACCCTGGTATAGCTTGACTCCAGACTGATCATCCAGTCAACAATAAACACCAAATTTCTGTATACAACAGTTCGGAAACTCTTGCTACTAAAGTGTAATCATCATCAACATCATCTAGGAATATGTAAAACGTAGACTGTCCATAACCTCCCCAGACCTACTGAATCAGAAAAAACAGTTTTATAAGATATCCAGGTGATTTGTATGCATGTTCAAGTTTAAGAAGCTCTGATGTAAGCCCCTGAAATGTGGCCATGATAAAGAATCTGGCTGTAATGTGAGAGACCTGGGTTTGATCCCTGGTTCAGGAAAATCCCCTGGAGAAGGAACTGGCAACTCACCGCAGTATTCTTGCCTGGAAAATCCTATGGAAAGAGGAGCCTGGTGGGCTGTAGTCCATGATGTCACCAAGAGTCGGACATGACTGATCTAACACACACACACACACACACAAAGTGTCCATGGTGTTATTTGCAGTTGCAAGTTAAGTGACAGAACTGCTAAGTTGCCAAGGTCCTGTGGTCCTCTCTACTTAGTATATGTATGTATGCACTTTGTCGCTCAGTTGTCTGATTCTTTGTAACCTCATGCGCTGTAGCCCTCCAGGATCTCATCCATGGGGATTCGCCAGGCAAGACTACTAGAATGGGTTGCCATACTCTCTCCTCCAGGGNAGTTGCCAAGGTCCTGTGGTCCTCTCTACTTAGTATATGTATGTATGCACTTTGTCGCTCAGTTGTCTGATTCTTTGTAACCTCATGCGCTGTAGCCCTCCAGGATCTCATCCATGGGGATTCGCCAGGCAAGACTACTAGAATGGGTTGCCATACTCTCTCCTCCAGGGAATCATCCCAACCCAGGGATCGAACACAGATCTTCTGCATTGCAAGCAGATTCTTTACTGTCTGAGCCACCAGCAAAGCCCATTTAGTATAGGGTACACCACATTTTGGACATCCCTGGTGGCTCAAACTGTAAAGGATCTGCCTGCAATACATAGAACCTGGGTTCCACACCACATTTTAACATTTCTGTTTTCCCATGTTAGAATCAAAGAAATACTAGACTTTTGTGGTTCTCAGTTTTTCACAGTAAAGGATACATATAATTTTAGCTTTTCTTTCTCCCCTATTTTCTTTTGCTTCTTCCTGCTTACTAGAAGAAAAAAGCTTTGACTCTATCTTTATTTTAGTTCTGTTTAGTTCAGTCACTCAGTCGTGTCTGACTCTTTGTGACCCAATGGACTATAGCCAGGCTTTCTTGTCTATCCTAATTCCTGAAATTTGCTCAAATTCATGTCCACCAAGTCAGTAATGCCATCCAACCATCTCATCCTCTGTCATCCCCTTTTCCTCCCACCNTTTGCCATGAAGTGATGGGACCAGATGCCATGATCTTCATTTTTTGCATGTTGAGTTATAAGCCAGTTTTTTTCACTCCTCTTTCACTCTCGTCAAGAGACTCTTTCTTTAGTTCCTCTTCGCTTTCAGCCATAAGGTTGGGGTTATATGCTTATCTGAGGTTATTGATATTTCTCCTGGCAATCTTGATTCCAGCTTGTGCTTCATCCAGTCAAGCATTTTGCATAATGTACTCTGCATGTAAGTTAAATAAACAGGGTGACAATATACAGTCTTGACATACTCTTTTCCTGATTTGAAACCAGTCTGTTGTTCAGTGTCCCATTTTAACTTTTGCTTCTTGACCTGCATACANTCTCCTGGCAATCTTGATTCCAGCTTGTGCTTCATCCAGTCAAGCATTTTGCATAATGTACTCTGCATGTAAGTTAAATAAACAGGGTGACAATATACAGTCTTGACATACTCTTTTCCTGATTTGAAACCAGTCTCTCGTTCAGTGTCCCATTTTAACTTTTGCTTCTTGACCTGCATACAGATTTCTCAGGAGGCAGGTCAGGTAGTATGGTATTCCCATCTCTTGAAGAAGTTCCACAGGTGGTTGTGATCCACACAGTTAAAGGCTTTGGCATAGTCAATGAAGCAGAAATACATGTTTTTCTGGAATTCTCTTGCTTTTTCTATGTTCCAATGATTGTTGGCAATTTGATCTCTGGTTCCTCTGCTTTTTCTAAATCTAGCTTGAAAATCTGGAAGTTCTCTGTTCATGTACTGTTAGAGCCTCGCTTGGTGAATTTTGAGCATTGCTTTGCTAGCATGCGAGATGAATGCAACTGTGCAGTAGTTTTAACATCTTTGGTATGCCTTTCTTTAGGACTGGAATGAAAACTGGCCTTTTGGATAGTGCTTTAGCCCAAAATAAAATTCGATTCAGATTCCTAGGCTTTTTAATCATCCTCACCCTATTCTGTGACTGTCTGTGTCTCCAAAGTGGGCACATCATGCAATCAGCATATCAAGAAAAAATCAGACATTGTAGTAGAAATTTTTTTTCTAGTCTCTAATTGCCATGTGAGAGCTTCTTGTGTGGCTTTTCTTGTTGCAGAACATGGGGTATATGTTGCACAGGTTTCAGTAGCTATGTCAGGTGGGCTCAGTAGTTGCAGCTCCTGGTCTCTAGAGCACAGACTCAATAGTTGTGGTGCATGAGTTTAGTTGCTCCATGGCAAGTGGGATCTTCTCAGACCTGGGATCGAACCTGCGTCTCCTGCCATTGTCAGGCAGATTCTTTACCACTGAGCCACCAGGGAAGCAAGCCCTTATAACAGAGTTTTACAATCTAGGAAACAGAAAGAATTTATGCTTTGCTAGATATCAGCAGTGGTCCAAAGGAAAGAGGCTCATTGCTATGTATTCCAACCTGAGGAATGAATGAGATTCTTTGAAGTGGTTGAAAGAGATGGCCTTCCACAGTTATCTGCCGTCAACATATTGCAACAAATTGCAGTTTTTATACTGCAAAACAAAAAGAGTAGGGTTTATTTCATAAAAAGAAATCCATTTAAAAAGTAGAATCTTTAAATCAATCTAGAATGAATGAAGAATATCATGAAAATCTTCACTAGTTATCTTACAAAAAAGTTCTTAGAAGAGATGTGCTTTTACTTTATAAAAAGGCAAGTCTTTAATCATAACAAATGACTCAAGAGGTATGATAACTAGCCTCTTTGTTAAAAAAAATTATATATTATGTTTATAATATATAAAATATATAAGATATAATAATATATAAGATATAATATATATAAACATATTATATCTCTTTAAATGGAAGTGTTTTTATATCAATGGTTGAGAAACTTTATTGTGAAACAAACATAAATATAATGAAAAAATTATAAAAATTGATATTTAGAAATGATTTGTCATTCTGGATTTTTTTGGACAAGGTGACTGTCTACATAAAAAGAAAAAAATTCTTGGAAAGTATTTTCTAACATGTTTTGTAATCTCCCAAATGAAAAATTCTAGCAATGTTGAAGCTATTCATTAAAAACATTAAAATGACACTCAATCCAATTAAATGCAAAAGTAATTGTCATCAGACAGATGGAAATTTACTGTCAACATTCAAATGAAAGTTTTTGCTTATTTTGGGGAGGAAGTGGAATTTAAAAATCACTGTAATGATTTCACAAATTCATTTCCTTCATAATAACTCTGTAAGGTATTATTTCCAGCTCTGTTAACAACTAAAACTGAGCATCAAAATAAACTGAACCGAGAGCCAGTCTTTGGAAACTGCTATAGCACCAAGAATTTAACTATGAATTCCAAATATAAAAATAAGGAATCGTATCCAATTATATATCATTTACTAAAATATTATATAATTCATANAATGGTTGAGAAACTTTATTGTGAAACAAACATAAATATAATAAAAAATTATAAAAATTGATATTTAGAAATGATTTGTCATTCTGGATTTTTTTGGACAAGGTGACTGTCTACATAAAAAGAAAAAAATTCTTGGAAAGTATTTTCTAACATGTTTTGTAATCTCCCAAATGAAGAATTCTAGCAATGTTGAAGCTATTCATTAAAAACATTAAAATGACACTCAGTCCAATTAAATGCAAAAGTAATTGTCATCAGACAGATGGAAATTTACTGTCAACATTCAAATGAAAGTTTTTGCTTATTTTGGGGAGGAAGTGGAATTTAAAAATCACCGTAATGATTTCACAAATTCATTTCCTTCATAATAACTCTGTAAGGTATTATTTCCAGCTCTGTTAACAACTAAAACTGAGCATCAAAATAAACTGAACCGAGAGCCAGTCTTTGGAAACTGCTATAGCACCAAGAATTTAACTATGAATTCCAAATATAAAAATAAGGAATCGTATCCAATTATATATCATTTACTAAAATATTATATAATTCATATCATTACTAAAAACAAAGCATATTTTACCCAACTAATAAATGAAATGTATATTTTATTTTTTGGTCATCCTTCTTAATATTTATGTATATTTTAGAATATCTATATATTGAGTATAGTAGCAGAAATATAATTTACACATAAATGCATCTATATTAAGGATGCTTCCTCACATATTTTACTGATAGAACTGAGAAATACAAAAATTGATACTGAGCATAAGTCACCACTCAGAGTCCTATAACAGGATTCCAGTGGCTCAAAACATGAACATCTCTTTCCAAGTGTCTAACTTACTGTCAGTAAACTCACCTGCTTAGAGAAGTATATCGCTAATCTATTGGTAGGCTAAGATAACATTGTGCTTTATATGCATTTCTCCACCACAGATGCTAAAGAAAATAAAGAGTAAGGAAAGCAGGTTTTCTTATAGTTTTGGTTTAATTTATTTTTTAGATATTTATCTAGTTTCTGAATATTTGGTCACTGAGTGGTAAAGAATATTTTAGATCAGAAAACAAAGAAAATTATATATTTAAAATTTATATATTTTTTGAAAGATAGTTGAGATTAAAAGATAAAACTTTATGCTAAAATTAAATTTTGTGTATGTAACATTTTGAAGGATGATGACAGTGTATCTACTTTGTTCCTTAGGGTAGCTTGCACAGGCTTTAACAGAACATTCCATGATATTTCAAGATCACTTAATTAGAAAATACTACACTAATGAAGAATTTATTTTTCTAATAGGTGTGGATATGCAATGAAAGAATTCCACAGGAAACATCAGAAAAAGTTATTTTTCTCAGTATTTTATAAAAACAATTAGTGAAATTCTCAAAATGTAACTTTCTAGCAGTAGCAGGTTATATTTATGATATGCATATCATTTATGTCTATAAGCTTAACAATTTCTTCCCTTTCCCCTTAGATTATGTCTCCTGAGAGCAAGAAGCTAATTTTTATAAGCTGTGCAGAATTGAAATTTGCTCCAAAATCTTTACTGGGTGACCTCTCTTCCCCCTACCTTTTTGGCAAGTTGTTTACACAATAAAGAGTTAAAATAGAGTATGTTAAGAGTACTAAGTTTGAGAACGGAAAGATTCCTTGGTAACAAAGTCCAAATCAGGCCAATTGTAATACAGTTGTTACCTCAAATATTTATGATATAATTTGTATTTCAGTTTAGTACACTTTAAAAATGTACTTATGTGCAGCTCAATTTCTTTGGGATCTCATAAATTTCCTAACAGGAAAGATGTATTCCAGTCCTCTCCACACATTGTCAGATTGGGTTCAGAATTCAAGCTCTCTCCTTACACTAGATCCAATAGAGAGAAAGGTTCAAGGCTGAGATGCAGGTAGATGCTCCCTGATTTCCACTCTGCTAGCTGTGTAGTCAGGCTAATGCCTATTTCATTGGGGTATCTGGAGGATTAAAAAATAGATTTTTATAAAGCTCTTTGGAGATCCTTGGATAAAAGGGGCTGCTGAGGCACACAGCATTCTTATCTCCCCAGTTGCCACGGAGCCTGCGATTTCCCATGGCATGTTGCATCAACCTGAGAAAAAGCAGGGGTGAGCTGTGGAAAATAGGAACATTGGCAACTGGAAGGGACAGATAGCACGGGCCCACGTGAACTGCACAGGCTGCCTCCTGGGACTCTAGAAGATAGTCAGGATTGTAATTAATGGATGGGGATGTTGATTCTCTTTCTGGGATAACTGTGGCATTGCAAATTGATGAAATTACACAGTTTGTATTTTGTAATTTTGTTTGACTAAAAAAATTAACTAATAAAACAGCCTCTAGGAAAACTCAAAGGAAGCATAACAACAAAATGTGTAATGTGAACAGCTTAGCATTGAACTTGAAAGGTACCCTGCAGTTAACTATTTCATTTATAGGCCAGGAATTTCTACCAACCAAGTTAAGTAAGCATTCTTTATAAAGATCTTGCTGGGATTTACCCGTGGATAAAGATGCTGAACCAGGTATTGCTAGAGGGAGAAAGGTCTTTAACTTAAGCTCTCCATTGTTTAAGTGTCAAAATATATTTTGAACTCCTTTAATTCAAATGAGCCATCTTTTGGCTTTTAAAAAGTATTAATGTCAACTGACTCATTTTATAAATATCATCTCTGAAAAGCATATACTTCTTTTCCCTGCAAAGAACTAATTTAGTATTCCATTTTACTATTATAAGACATAATGACATTAATTTCTTATCTGTGTGGGTGGGGAAGTAAGGCAATGGAGGGACTAATCCTTTTTCTCCAGTGCTAGAAATCACTGAAAGTAAAATGCAGAGACTAAAAATATGGGGACAGAGAGGGAAAAATCAATAAATATCTAAATTATTTAAAGAAAAGCTACTACCAAATGTCTTACTGTCATGCATCATACCCCAGATCTGAAAGCAGACAGGTGAATTGTCTCCAGCCTGCATTGGTTTGGACACTCTTTCCAGCACGCTCATTAGCAGCTCCAAGTCTAGGCTCCCTGTTAGTAGAAAGGCAGGGATCACAGCAGGGAAGTTATATCTCAGGCTTCTCACATTCCTGCTCTATCTTAGTAAAGCTTTACAAAGCCTTTTCTGGCAGCTCATTAGTAGGTGCACTGATGCATAAGAGACAGTCATTAGAAGTGTTTTTCAACATTGGCTTTTGATCAGGTGACTAGTAGCATCGTGGAGACATTTACTTACATTGTTTTCCATAAGAGATTCTGTTGCTATATTGAGAATGACATACATAAAAATGTTGAAAACTAGTTTGACCTTTCTATGACAAAAAGGGAGAAGAAAAAGAAACTCCATTAGTTCCTGGAATGTTGTCTTCATACTGTCAACTATGACGTAAGAGATGCGTGGACTGATCTCTCAGCAACTGCTCTCTTTTAGCTTTAATAATCTAAACTAACTTCAAATCTATCATTTGATTTAAGGTTATGACAAGATGAACACTAGTGTGAGCAAATAAAAATGAAATACCTTAAGCTTCGTAGAGTCTCTTCTAATGCTAGGCATCTGTTTTTTTCACCATAAAGGCTGACTTTCCAAATAAGGGCAAAATCCATCATTCACAGCCTAATAAAGCATTGTAAAAAGTTAGCAGACAAAATTCAAAAGTCTGGTTAATCTCTAAAGAGAAATTCTATGGTAAAAATTTGTTAAGGCTACAGAGACAATTTTTTTTAATAAGTAAAAGCTTAAAATACTTCATGTGGAGAAAGCATCTGTGGTCAGGTGAACCCCCACTATAACATGATTGAATCTGTCATTCTTTTAAGAGTCCACTGTCTGGTAAAATAAAGCAGGTTATTATGGGTAGTTGAACTTTTGCTAATAAATTTTCTTTGATAATTATCTTTCACTACTGATATCTGCTCTTGTTTTGTCCCCCAAACATTTACTTGTCAAGTCTTAGTTTGGTGAGAATTTTTATTTCATCAGTTCACAGCGTATACAGTTAGCCTTGGGTCCCTTCTCAACAGAATAAAATCATGTTAAGCCCATATCCTGACATGTAACTCAAAAGGATGAGAAGCTCCCTTTGTCATACTTTACTGAAACAAAGTGCATCAGCTTAATCAGGTCTGTTCTTGGCAATGCAGGAACATGACATGCCAATTACATAAACTTTCAACTAAGTGAAGACTCCTGCTGACTAATTCAGTGTTGATTGTTTTCCGCTACTTGGCTTTGACTGCTTGTTAAGACTTCAGGGAAAAAAAAAAAAGAGGGGATGGGAGAGGGGTTAAAAATTGTAGGAATTCTCTCCTTCCATCAAACATTCTTATGATTGCCAGCAATTAGTTAAGCTTCTTGGAGGTAAAAATGACAAGATGGAACTTGACCAAACACAATGTGTGGAACTCACAGGCATCCGCCCCAGTTGAAAGACATTACAATGTTTGTTAACCTTACGGGTCATTCCTGATTCACTTCTGCAGACAGAAAACAAGATTTATATAACACAGATCAATACTGCCCTAAGACTTTCGCCATTGAGGATGCTAGATTGAAGCACTTCTCTTTATCAGTTTACCATGACACTAATGTATTTTGCCTGTTTTGCCTGGGCAGTGATGAATCTGTTGGCAAGAGAAAACAAATAAGTTTTGTTGTTGAGAGACATGTTGTCCATGATTTGTCTCAGCAGACATGCCAACTTGCTGGCCAATTCATTTCCTATTTAATTTAAGTGGCATTCTGTCTTCCCCTTTCAGGTATGTCTTTTGTCTACTGCACAACCACACTGGCAGTGCTCTGAGAGAGCCTGCCGTAGATCTCTGCAAGGAGATTGACATAGCAGAGCCAAGAACCCAATCTATAATTTTCAGAAGAATCTCTCTGAAATATAGAGCCACCATCTTACCCACTGTCTAGCGTGAAACTTACTATTTACCCAGGGTCTGGCATGAAAGAATATTTTAGCAAAATTTTACAAATAGTTCATGAATTTGATCCTACTTCCAAAACATAAATACATAGCAAGTGTCCTTTTAGAATCAGAGCTTATTTCTTATATAGAGAAAATTTTATTTACTTTTTGAGGTCAAGAAAAAATTATTTAATTATGAAATATATGTTATATAATATATTATATAAAATAAAATATTTTATTTTGTTATGTTCCATGTAGGTACAGTTCCTAATTTCTTCATTAACTCAATTAGTTTTACTCAGTACTCTCACCTTTAAGGTATTGGATAATGTTTAAATAGAAGAGAAACAAAACCAAGGTGATTAATTTTAACAGCATTGCCTATATAGTCTAATTTTAAATGAAGATGCTTTGTAAAGGAAGATAACATACCCTATCACCAGACACACATGACACCTAACTAAATATTAATAGAAAAGCCAAGGAAGAAGTGACTTAACATTTCAGTTCATGACAAAGCTGATGCTCTAGGAAAACGTGTCAAGTGGTAAAACCATAGCATAGGAACACCTTCAGCTGACAGTCCTTAAGCAATGGAACAGTTAACATAGCACAGCACAGTCCACAAATGTGCCAGCTAAATCTCTGTGTCAGAACACATTAATTATAGCAGTCAGTTTACCTTTCTCCTTCATAACATTTTTGATTAAAATTTCACACATTACAATGATATGTGTCTTTTCTACAAGCTGTGAAATTTGCTCAGCCATCAGTGGGTTTGGATTTTGTTCCTAAGAAGCTTATAAAACATAAAAAGTTGGCTTATGAATTTCTGAATAGTAAAATCAAGGACAGCTTCTTTTGGATAGACTTAGAATTTTATACCAGGAGTGGTGTTTCAGAGCAAAACATTCATTAGTAATATTGTACCCCCAAAGCAATAACTTCTCTCTTAATATACTGGCTCAAAATTTATAACTGTAAGGCTTAATTAAGCTGTAGATTATGTTTTGAAAGGTATAGTCAATTTAATGAATCCCTGAAGATGAAAAATAAACAATAAAAGATAATCAAAACATTTATCTATTTAATGGATTTATATAGTTGTGTTGTAAATGTTATTTAACAGATGTGCAAAGATTAATAAAATAATGCAATGATAATTATAAGCATATTCAAGTCATTACTATCTAAACAGACATGCAATACTGCATGTTAACTCTTACAACTACAGAATACATGTTTATATGTCTATCAGCTTGAAATACAATTACTTTTAAGGATGACGCACACTGTAGTTTTAGAGTCTATACTTTTAAATTTAGTTATATAACACTGACTGTTCTCAATTTAAAAATCAAAGACTTAATAACGTAAATTTGAGTCAAAATTTCTTTGATGTTTCATCATTTACCAAGTCTAAAGATTTCATCTATATCAATCATGTTCTGGAGTGACTCTTCTTGAGAGATTCTGTTGTAATAATAATTTAGAAATTGAAATATAGTGTGCATGTGTGTATTCACATACACACACACGTAAGCATATATCTAGCTACCCTCCCACCTATACAGGCACACACAAAATTTTAATTCCCCTGAAACTGCTAAAAAAAATCAAACATTAATTTTTTTCACTTAAAAATATAATAAATACCAAACTTTTCTTATTGAAACAAACTCATTAGTGAGTAAACTCAACTACTTTATTATAAGAGAAATAAATTGAAATTTAAATACAACATTTCAACTTTTTTATTGAGCTTAAAATTTATATGAATTTGAATGTCACTTCTCTCAGAAATGAATCCCAATCTTTCTATCATGAAAATAACACTTCTTTTGATAAAGGAGCTATTTGGAACCTCATCAGTATTTATTTTTTTTTTTAGTTTTAACAACAATTTTTTTACAAAACTCAGTAGTTTGTTTTATAACAGAATATTTTCCAAAAGGAGAATAGCCAATATTTGGAAATGATGGAAAGTATAATGGTCAAATTTAGATGAATATATAAAGCTTCAGCTAAATGGTAGGTCACTAACTCAAAGATTTCCTAAAATATAGATTGTAAATATCCTTTAAACATCCATGAATAACTGGAGTGAAGTCATTAATGAAGTAGAACTGGTCACCTCCCCAAATACCTTGCAATTTATTGAATTTTTACAGTGGGAATCCACAATACATTCCCAAACTCAGACTAGAAATGAAAATGATTAGGCTTCCTTCTCTTCAAGTCACAGCTCAATTTGCCACTGAAGAAATCCAGTTTCATCGATTATGAGACATTCCAGTTAACCTAATTCCAAGGTCATTCCAGTTAATCTATATCCAACCTACTGCAATTTAAGCTCATCTTTTTATTCTTGTCACTGAAAGGATGAACTACCAGTGACTATTCTCCATAAACTTGAGGTAGAGTGATAGGATGTCTCTCAGCCTTCCCTTTTCTAAATCATTTAATCTGAATTCCCTTAACCTTCCTCACTAGTTGACTTTCAAATCTCCTGGTTATTTCCTCTTTTTTCCTTCATATTGTCTTTGATTTTTGACATTTAGCTTAATGTGAGGATCCCAAACACTGAGACAAGTCCCAAGATGAATACCAAGGTCCAGCATCAAATTGGTCATGGAAATATTGAGTTTGAACATATTAATAATCATTAAAATACAAAGCTAAATATAAATAAGCTGCCATTATATCCAGTTTCCATGAACTTTACAAATAAAATAGAAAGTACTACTTATTTAAGAGCCAGCATTTATTAAGAAAGTTGGAGGTCGCAAAAGAAAGAGATCACACCAGTTCTTTTATCAAACAACATAAACAAGATCAAGAATAAGTGGTATTGTTTCCCAAGAAAATGATACATTTGAGTATCTTTGAGATGGATTTGGTGAAATAAGCTGTACATTAGCAAGACTTTTCTCTGTCTAGACAGCCTAGAGAGGCATCATTTCCTGATCTTTGCAGAGGTCAGCCATTTGGGAGAGAAACATCCATTCTTAAGACTAACTTAGCTTTGTTCTCCTTGGGAAATGTACACAGGGTTCCGCTCTCCCTTACTCTCATCAAGTTTTATAGGACCTGATTTCCAATGTCTTATTCCTAGAAATCCTGACTGCTTCTTCCTATTGCTCTGGCATGTGAAAGCTCAAATAATGTAACTCAGATCATCAGTTTCAGATGCTCTAAAACAAAAACAGGCAAATTTTGGTCTAATAAAATTTTAAGAGACTAAATTGGTTCCAGGACTTTTACATCAAACTAGAAGCACTCTCAACATATCCAAAAACATCACTGTGGGCCAAAGGTTTTAACACTTTAGAGTATGTTGGAATCACCTAGAAGATTTGTTAAAATACACTTTACTGAGCTCCAAATCCAGAGTTTCTGATTCAGTAGGTCTATGATGGGGTTCAAGAATTTCTCTTCTGCATAGCAAAGGAAATCATCAACAAAATTAAAAAGTGACTTATTGAATGGGAGAAAATGTAAATTACATATCTGATAAAGGTTAATATCTAAAGTACATAAAGAAGTCACGCAATGCAATAGCAAAACAATCCAATTATAAATGAGCAGAGGATCTGAATAGATATCTTTCCAAAGAAGACATACTGATGGCTAATAGATTCAAGGAAAGATACTTAACATTAGCAATCAACAGGGAAATTCAAATTAAAACCATAATGAGAAAGCATCTCCTACCTGCTTGAACAGCTATCATCAAAAAGACAAGAAATAATAAGTATTGGTGAAACTGTGGAGAAAAGGGAAACTTTATGAAATACTGATAGAAATGTAAATTTGTGCAGCCACTGTGGAAAACAGTAAAGTTAAAAATAGACTACCATATGATCGGACAGTCCATTTCTGAATATTTATACAAAGAAAACAAAACATAATTCAAAATTAGTTCACTGTAGCATCATTTACAAGGGCTAAGACATTCAAACAAACTAAATGTACATTGGTGGTATATGGATAAAGAATATCTGAGATATTTATCTATCAGTTCAGTTCAGTTCAGTCGCTCAGTCGTGTCCGACTCTTTGCGACCCCATGAACCACAGCACGCCAGGCCTCCCTGTCCATCACCAACTCCCGGAGTTCACTCAGACTCATGTCCATCGAGTCAGTGATGTCATCCAGCCATCTCATCCTCAGTCGTCCCCTTCTCTTCCTGCCCCCAATCCTTCCGAGCATCAGAGTCTTTTCCATTGAGTCAACTCTTCGCATGAGGTAGCCAAAATACTGGAGCTTCAGCTTCACCATCATTCCTTCCAAAGAAATCCCAGGGCCGATCTCCTCCAAAATGGACTGGTTGGATCTCCTTGCTGTCCAAGGGACTCTCAAGAGTCTTCTCCAACACCACAGTTCAAAAGCATCGATTCTTCGGTGCTCAGCCTTCTTCACAGTCCAACTCTCACATCCATACATGACTACTGGAAAAATCATAGCCTTGATTAGACGGACCTTAGTCGGCAAAGTAATGTCTCTGCTTTTGAATGTGCTATCTAGGTTGGTCATAACTTTTCTTCCAAGGATTAAGCATCTTTTGATTTCATGGCTGCAATCACCATCTGCAGTGATTTTGGAGCCCAGAAAAATAAAGTCTGACACTGCTTCCACTGTTTCCTCGTCTATTTCCCATGAAGTAATGGGACTGGATGCCATGATCTTTGTTTCCCCAATGTTGAGCCTTAAGCCAACTTTTTCACTCTCCTCTTTCACTTTCATCAAGAGGCTCTTTAGTTCCTCTTGACTTTCTGCCATAAGGGTGGTGTCATCTGCATATCTGAGGTTATTGATATTTCTCCTAGCAATCTTGATTCCAGCTTGTGTTTCTTCCAGTCCAGCATTTCTCATGATGTATTCGGCATATAAGTTAAATAAGCAGGGTGACAGTATACAGCCTTGACGCACTCCTTTTCCTATTTGGAACCAGTCTGTTGTTCCATGTCCAGTTCTAACTGTTGCTTCTTGACCTGCATACAGATTTCTCAAGAGGCAGATCAGGTGGTCTGGTATTCCCATCTCTCTCAGAATTTTCCACAGTTTATTGTGATCCACACAGTCAAAGGTTTTGGCATAGTCAATAAAGCAGAAATAAATGTTTTCCTGGAACTCTCTTGCTTTTTCCATGATCCAGCAGATGTTGGCAATTTGATCTCTGGCTCCTCTGCCTTTTCTAAAACCAGCCTGAACATCTGGAAGTTCACATTTTACGTATTGCTGAAGCCTGGCTTGGAGAATTTTGAGCATTACTTTACTAGCATGTGAGATGAGTGCAATTGTGCGGTAGTTTGAGCATTCTTTGGCATTGCCTTTCTTTGGGATTGGAATAAAAACTGACCTTTTATATCTCCACAAACAAAAATGAAATCTTGCCTATTAAAACAACATGGATGAACCTTGAAGGCATTATGCTAAGTGAAATAAATCAGAGAGAGATAAATATCATATGATTTCACTTATAGGTGGAATCTAAAAACAAAAGAAAAAACAGCTCATGGATATAAAGAACAGATCAGTAATTGTATGAAGCAAGAGGTGGCAGGTGGATGAAATGGGTTGAAGGGAGTCAAAAGGTACAAATTTTCAGTTGTAAAATATATAAATAATGGGAATATTATGTACAGGTTGACGACTATAGTTAATAATGCTGCATTGCATATTTCAAAATAAGTTAGGAATGGATCTTGAAAATTCTCATCACAAGAAAAAAATTTGTTACTATATGTACGGTACTGGATGTTAATTGGAGTTACGATGGTCATTATTCTGTAATATATACACATATCAAATTAAGAACAAGAATTTTCACTTCTAAGAAGCTCTCAGATAGTGTGTGTGGTTGAGGATCATACTTTGAGAACCACTTGTGTAAGCCATGCCTAAACTGGCAAATTCTAGAAGAGACAGAACTTTCAGGCTCCTTGAAAAATTGACAAAAATACTGGGAATGAACTGAGACCATCTCCTCCTTTATCATCTTTCTTAGTTTTAACCTACCCTTAGAAAATAACTGAAATGCAGGACTCAGAATATTTTTCTGTCTTCCTATGCTTTTGTAGGCAAGGAACAGTATAGGAATGGATCTAGTTTTATCTAATACAGTCAGGCCTTCATGTCCCTGAGTTCTCCAACCAAGGATTCAACTAATTGTGAATCAAAAATAATTTTTAAAAAGTTCAGAAAGTTCCAAAAAGCAAAGCTTGAATTTGTCACACACTGGCAACTATTTACACAACATTTAAATTATATTCATAACTATTTACATTTACATTGTATTGGGTATTATAAGTAATCTAGAAATGGTTTAAAGTATATAGAAAGAAGTACATAGGTTATATGGACATACCATGCAATTTTATATAGGGGACTTGAGAATCTCAATTTCCTTTCAATAGGGATCCTGAAATCAGTCCCCCAAGGATATTGAGGGAAGACTGATATCTGTACTATATGCCCTTTTCATTGTCTCCCTTCCCTAGAGCTGTGTTATACCTTCACTCTCACAGAAGCACAGCTGAAGGTAGAATACAGCAGCAACATCTCCCATAAATATGTGCCCATGAGAATACCAAATCCTTTTTTAGTTTCCAAAATATTTTTGGTGACCAAGTAAGTTCAGAGTTCTAGCACTTTTTTTATGGATATTTATTAAATTCCTCCTCTATTTTGTTAATTCTGCAAATTACAAAGGGTAGAAAGATAAAAATTTTGGTCTTTAAAATTCATAGTTTTGGGGGAAGAAGTTGAATAACTTCCACTTGTATCACTTTACTATTAAAAACCAATTTTGTATATATTATCAAACATGATCTTCAAAACATCTCTGTGAGGCAAGGATCAAATTTAAGTAATTACTAGGATTTGTATGTGTTAGTTTGGTTTCACCAAATAGACTCTGAGACAAGGATTTGAGTCCAAATAATTTATTTGGAAAGTCATCCAAAAAACACTGTGAGGGAATGAAAATATGAGCCAGAAACATAAAAACTAATAATCTAAAAGGATAAAGCCTTTGACTGTGTGGATCACAATAAACTGTGGAAAATTTTGAAAGAGATGGGAATACCAGACCACCTGACCTGCCTCTTGAGACATCTGTGTGCAGGTCAGGAAGCAACAGTTAGAACTGGACATGCAACAACAGACTGGTTCTAAATAGGAAAAGGAGTGCGTCAAAGCTGTATATTGTCATCCTGCTTATTTATCTTATATGCAGACTACATCATGAGAAACGCTGGGAAGAAGCACAAGCTGGAGTCAAGACTGCTGGGAGAAATGTCAATAAACCGCAGATATGTAGATGACACTACCCTTTATGGAAGAAAGTGAAGAAGAACTAAAGAGCCTCTTGATGAAGGTGAAAGACAAGAGTGAAAACGTTGGCTTAAAGCTCAACATTCAGAAATCTAAGATCATGGCATCTTGTCCCATCACTTCATGGCAAATAGATGGGGAAACAGTGGCTGACTTTATTTTGGAGGGCTCCAAAATCACTGCAGATAGTGATTTCAGCCATAAAATTAAAAGATGCTTACTCCTTGGAAGGAAAGTTATGACCAACTTAGACAGCATATTAAAAAGCAGAGACATTACTTTGTCAACAAAGGTCTGTCTAGTCAAAGCTATGGTTATTCCATGGGTCATGTATGGATGTGAGAGTTGGACTATAAAGAACACGTGTATGCTTGTGGCGGATTCATGCTGACATGTGGCAGAACCAATACAATATTGTAAAGTAATTAGCCTTCAATTAAAACNATATTAAAAAGCAGAGACATTACTTTGTCAACAAAGGTCTGTCTAGTCAAAGCTATGGTTATTCCATGGGTCATGTATGGATGTGAGAGTTGGACTATAAAGAACACGTGTATGCTTGTGGCGGATTCATGCTGACATGTGGCAGAACCAATACAATATTGTAAAGTAATTAGCCTTCAATTAAAACAAATAAATTTAAATTAAAAAAATAAAATATTAAAAATAAATAAATAAATAAAAGAAAAAAAAAGAAAGCTGAGCGCTGAAGAATCGATGCTTTTGAACTGTGGTGTTGGAGAAGACTCTTTAGAGTCCCTTGGCCTGCAAGGAGATCCAACAGGTCCATCCTGAAGGAGATCAGTCCTGAATATTCATTGGAAGGACTGATGCTGAAGCTGAAACTCCAATACTTTGGCCACCTGATTCGAAGTGCTGACTCATTTGAAAAGACCCTGATGCTGGGAAAGAAGGGGATGACAGAGGCATCACCGACTCAATGAACATGGGTTTGGGTGAACTCCCGGAGTTGGTGATGGACAGGGAGGCCTGGCGTGCTGCGGTTCATGGGGTCGCAAAGAGTCGGACATGACTGAGTGACTGAACTGAACTGAAATGTACCTGAATGAACAGGTTCCCACTAAAACCCACAATCTATGCATTAAATGGTCAAGATAAAGATGATAACATGTTGTTAGCAAAGAAACGTCTATGCTCTATATTCATATATATATTCATATATATATAATATATATAATTTTACCATGACCAAGATTTCTACTATTTCATAAATGATTCAATAATATTACTTTTGAAAATTAATAATTCTTTTCTCCTGACATATTTAGAATCAAAGTTGACCAAGCTGCTCCTACTCTGGAATTTTAAATGAAATCTAATTAAATCAACAAAATTCTCTGGATGTGGTTAGGCTGTTTCCTGAATATACATGACCCTGCCATTCTGCTTGTAAAGAGCTCTCAGCCCTGTTTTCTGCTGACTTTTCCTTTGGGCTGGCCCTCGATCACTTTTAACAATCCCCAGCTGTATCAGTTCCCTGTCTGCTTTAACCCCAATCGGCCTGGCTTCACATTTCTGCAGAGTCTGGAGGACAAATGAAGCCAAATTGACCAGTACCTCTTAATGTAGTCCCAGATAATAGGTAGTAATAGACATGTAAGTCATTTCTTTTGTTCCTGTACATGTGCTATGAAAATTAATAACCTGTATTTTTTTAAAATCAGGAATAAAAAATAACAATGTGGTGTGTTTGTCAATCTGGTTGCTACTATATCACTATTCCTAACCTCTCTCACCCATTTCATGGTTTTAAAGATGTTTACAAACCTGCCAGCACAGGCTGTGGCTGAAAGGTGGTAAAAATCTGTTCAGAATTGGCCACAGATGTGCGACGGCCTCAAAACCCATGTGTACCTCTTCTGCTGCTGCTGCTAATTCGCTTCAGTCATGTTCGACTCTGTGCAACCCCATAGACAGCAGCCCACCAGGCTCCTGTCCCTGGGATTCTCCAGGCAAGAATACTGGAGTGGGTCGCCATTTCTTTCTACAATGCATACATGCATGCTAAGTTGCTTCAGTCATGTCCGACTCTGTGCAACCCTATGGATAGCAGACCATCAGGCTCCTCTTTCCATGGGATTCTCTAGGCAAGAATACTGGACCGGGTACCTCCTCATTGTATTTCTAAGGCTGACCCCTTCCCTCTAGAGATACCTGTTTATGAAAATCACAGACCATATTATTAGTAGGCCATATTAGATTATTTAAATTAAGATTAAGAAAATATCAAAAATCAAGTGTTAGGCATGAAGATTTGCAGAGGGTGAACTTGTAGTATTCAGCTCTTAACATTATTATCAGAAAGGAGTCCGGGCCCTCTGTCCTATATGCAGATATTAACAGATATAAACTTAGCTGAAGGCTAGGAGGTTGTATGCAGTCCAGAAACTACTGATAAATAAATAGCCAAAATGTGCAAAGACACCCTTTGACTGTTCTACATCCCAGCTAATGTCAATCAACTGCCTAACTTTTCTCAAAGTATTAGTTTACACCTGCATGGACACAGTCTCCAGTGTAAGTTCTCATTAGGGACTGTCATTATTGTTGAGATCCAATTATTTTTCTTAAAATAGCCACAATAAAAAGGAACGAGACATAGTCATTTTCCCAGCTCAGGAGACAGTTCTGATTTGCCAACAGCTTTGTGGGTACCATAATCATCAACCAAAATGGTCTTCACGATTAGCTTTAGCCACAATATTAGAACATACTGATGGAGAAAGGAGAAACCATGGACTTGAAATTTTTTAAAGTATCATCCACTAATTTTACTAAGAACTTTTGTCAGCATGGGCAATGGCAGTATAATATGTAAAGCTTTATTTTAAAAAATGTATCTGACACATACATTTTAGTTTTTTCTAGACGACCAAGGACAGATACTTTCCAAAGTGGAAGATATGTACATGTTTGTTAAATTTAAGTTTCATTTACATGTATGCTTTCATTCTACAGGTAGATATACCTGTTGTGTGTATGTGTATACACACATGTACACACGGCTATGTATGGACTACATGCATCTCTGTTATTTTATTATTATTATACTGGTTAAGACTGAGGTCCAAAGTGTTAACTTGTTCATATCACTTTGAAAAGATTTTTTTTTAGAGATAATCACCCTTTGAACAATGTTTCCAGATATATATATATTTATTTATAATGCTATATGAATTTATTTTGGTCCTTTGAGTTATATGAAAGAAATATGAAATTATTAAATAATGCTATTTTAATTGAATCATCTCACTGCCTTTTCTATGGAAACCAGCTTTTTTATTTCATGTACTTATGCTCTGGAGTTGATTCTGCACTTTGATATGTATGCCACAAAATTCTGAAGACTGAACTGAAATTACCAGGAATAGAATTCATCTTAAAATCTCCGCATAGCTGGCTGGTAAAAAATTTACTTATAATCTTATACTTGTGATATCACAGTTGGCTTCTCAGTGAAAGATTTTTCTGTGAACACTGGTTTCTATGATTGAGGAAGAAGGGTAGCTTTTTTGTTTATGTGTGTGTGTGTGTGTGTGTGTGTGTGTGTGTGTGAGGTTAATAATATGAATTGTTTTATGTCTAGCCCCCTAGATTTTCTATTTACACTCACTTAAATCAATAGTACTGATTTAATAGTAGTACTATGTAAAGTGCTTTAAGTCTGAATTGCAAAGTGCTGCTGTAAATGCAACAGTTATTCATGCGCCATAAGATGATGAAGGCCAACATCTGAACTTGTGTTGTTGAAAGGATTTTTGCAGCAAATGGTTCAGAGAGTGCTCTTCACTTAGGTCTGCAGGGGATAGTGTGTCCAAAGTAAATACCCAAAAGGCCTACCTTCTACTAAGTTCACCACCTGAATTATCCTCTCTCTGTGAAGGATTAATTTTCTAAATGCCTATGAATTTCAAACTAGAAATTGCATGGCACAAATTAATAAAGAGTTTAGCTGTAGGGCAATCAGTGGCACTTTTTCTAATCAAGCTCAATATGCCCAATGTATTCCTTTAAGATTGTAATAGTTCACCAAATGTATCTGAAGTCACATGGGCATGTCATCACATGAATAGCCTTATTAGAAAAACAATTCCCATATTAATAAAATCTGAGAGTATCATGGCCAGAATGTAAGAAGCATGTGATGAATGAGAACCAGCAGTGCCTTTGCTGAAACTATAAGATAAACTAGTCACTTCTATCTGCTGAATGTACTGGTGTCAAGATGTTTTGAGAACACTGATTTTACTTTTATTTCAAATTAAAAACTTACCTAAAACATCCTTAGCAATTTAGAATTAGACTCTCTCTTTCTTCTTTATTCTGTTGCTTCTTTCATCTTCTTCCATTTTCTTTCTCTTGTATAACCTTAGATGTAAAGGAATAAGTTAAAGTTTTAAAGCATGAAACCTTGTTGTCCATTTCAAAACAGTCATCAACGGTGACTTATTTTGCTTTTCTTTCTTTCTCTATTGTCCTCATCTTTCGTCCCTTTTGCCTCTTCCCAATAGGTGCTTACTGTAATATGAAAGTAAATTTGTACAATATGTAAGAATCCTTAAAAGATTGTTTTATGTATATTGGGATTTTTACTTTTACATAATATTTATTATGATATCGTTCCTTTTACTTTTTTTTTTTTTACTTTTCTGCTTTTTTTTTTTAACTCAGCAGTAAGTTTTAAGATTTCCTCTTCCTCTGTGTATTTCTAGCTTGTTGCCCCCTACTTCTGCAAACTATTTCACTATGCACATCCACACAGTTGCCTACCCATCTCCTTATTGATAGACCCTTAGATTCTTTCCAATTTTCTCTCACACACACACACATACAACTTTGAAGTAAGCACTCTGTACATATCCCCTTATGAATCTAAGCAAGCATTTCTCTGAATGACATACACACTGAGGGATGAAACCGTAATATGGCAGAAATATCTGCACATTAAATTCCACTGAGGACTGTCAAATGTTAGTACAAGTAGACTCTCTTATTTTAACTTGCATTTCTCTTTTTACCAGTAGAAATGCTCTACTGGACCATTTTCCTAGTTAGTTTCTTATCTTTTTCTTTTACAGTTCTTTAACTGGTACAGACTACAGTGCAGTTCAGTATTTTGGGAGTGTGTACAGAAAGCCATCTGTACTTCAATAGTACAAGGATTTTATACTACATGATTATTATATAACTTTTGACATTTACACAGAAGTTTCAAGATTCACATGCTTGGTTGATAATGTTTTAATATGTTTACTTTTAGACCTTGGAAATTTTTTGTAAATATTCTCTGCCTTATTTATATTTTATTATTTGGGCTAGCAGCTATTCTAAGTCTTCACACTCGAAGGCCTCCATTCTAGCACTAACCGGTGACTGCTTTTTAAATTTTTTTGACACCTGAACAATATAAATACTTACAGGCAAAGGATTAATTCATTAGAAAATGAAATCTAATGGAGTAAATATTAGCTCTAAACTCTTTATCTTCCTTTATGTTGTCGGTTACTTTCCTGTTTACATTAAAATAAATATATATATTTTCTAAGCCATATATTTATATACAGATATAAAAAACACCTATTACACCTTAAAGGTGAGGAGGGACTAGATGGTGATAAGTATAGTCTTATAAAATGATTTTATAAATAACTAGAAAGAAAAAATTTATTTTTGATTTATAACTTTTTCATAATATATATGAATTTCATAAGTATGTGGAGTTTATGATTCTTGATTAAAAAATTTTATGTTTTTAATGATCTTAATTAAAATTCAAAATCCATACATAAAGGCTAGAAGAATATGATTTGTTAACAGTAACTCTGAGTGCTAGATTCACTTTTCTGTCATCATGGGTATAACAGGGTAGCAGAACATGATTAGTAAGGGGTTCTCTTCCATAAACCTGAGGAGTCCCAACATTACCCTGTGTGAGATGTGGAGAATGTCAAGGCATGTGAACATAGAAACAGAACAGTAGGAATCCTGGGTGAAGAAGACACTGACTCAGTCTTAAGCAAACATGCACTCTAAATGCTCTTCCCAACCATGCACAAGGATTTCCTTTGATCCTTCCAAACACAATCAGATAGACATCTCTAGTGACAACATATGTGCATAAGAAAGTTACCTGTGATAAAGGGTGCGATCCATAGTCTTTCTATACAACTAAGCAAATGGGTGCACAGAGTAGTAGATTCATGACCTTGGATTCATTAGCCAGGTGTTCTCACCAACTGCACAACCAACCACGGATACATACAAGAAATGTGTCCTGCTGAATTTCAATGCTACTTTGCCGTCAAAACTCAACTGTAGAAATTAACCAGACAATCTATACACAAGAGAGCATGAAAGAGGGATAACAATACAAGAAATTAAGTTCTGATTATTCTCTAAGGTTTCAGTTTATGAATTTGACACTGACTAGTAGCAGATACAGTTCACAGAATATAACATGATTTGTGGTTTGTGAATCATTAATTTATTTAAATTGATCATGTAATTCCAGATTCAGTGTTATTCATGAATCATGAATGAAAATTCATCAAGAAAGAATTTTTTATTAACAAAAATAGGAAATTGTTCATGGGTAGTTTTGTTTATAACTGAGTAAATTAAATATAGAGTATCAAAATATTAAGAAATAACCAATGTAAGAATATTATGATTATAACATTTTACACATGATATATTAGATTATATCAAATACTATAAGGCAAATATATTTTTTGGAATAGAAAAGACTAAGTGATAGTCTATCTATAAGAGGAGTCTATCATCTCTTATAAGTGGAATAGAATTAAATTACATTATACAAAGTAAATCACAATAAAATACATATCTGTAAAACCAATTGTTCAGCAAAATCAGAATATCTTCTACAAGAGAATAAGATAATATACTATGTGAATAATTAACTACACCTTCAATAAAATACATCTTATTATAGTGACTTAGAAAACTGCTAATTAGAGATCAGGATATATTAAGAATATGTTTTTCAAATGTTCAGGGGTAAAATTGATATTAAATAATACTGAAAACTGTCAGGCTTTTGGAAGATCTTATACAGCTTTGTCAATTAGAATGTATAAAAAATGAGGAACTCTGATTTAAATCCAAATAAAATCTGATTGAACTGTATTAAATATTTATATAAGACAAAAATAATCAAATTACAGTTCAATATAATTTGTTTTTTATCTTAGTTGGCTGTTGGTCACTTCCCTATTATATAAGCATAACTTCTTAATTTAAAAAAAGTGTTTCTTTTTCATGTCTCTCTCTTTAAAAATTAAATATAAAATAGGAGGAAATGGAGAGGCAAGATAAGGGTAGGGAATAGGGGATTAAGAAATACAAACTATTATGTATAAAATAAATAATCTATAATGATAAATTTTACAACACAATGAATATAGCCAATATTTTATAATAACTATAAATGGAATATAACCTTATAAGTTGTGAACTATTATGTTGTACACCTGAAACATGTAATATTGTATATCAGCTACACCTCAGTTTTTTAAGAAGGACCTCTAAAAAATTCTAAATGCCTAATGTGAAGGTATTTGGAGGTAGAGCTTTGGGGAAAATGTATATTTATACAGACACATACATACATGGAAGAGCAGATCCCAGTGTAGGAAGGATGTGTGGATAAATTGATTCTAACTATAACTCAGTGTTTAATATATTTAAATCCAGGTGCAACTAAAGGAAACATTTTCATTATTTTTGCATAATAAATATGAAGAGCTGGGCAGCGGTGTTTCATTTGAATTTTTATTTTATTATTTTAAAAGTTTGAATATGCAGAACTTCCAAGCTTTTCTAGACTATTAGGAATTCTCATTCTTGGCATTAAATTTTAAAGTGGCTATACATATAACATGGTTATGATGCTAGCTGTACAGAAAATATTTTACTCTTATTTGTGTGCACATAAGTGATTAGACATAAGTTTATATAGAGACTCTATGTGACAAGTTTGTTTGTCAAGCAGTGTAAACATAGGAAGGTGGAGGAAATAAGAGCAACTGATTTTCAAAATGTAATATTTTGTATTATATTTAGTATTGTTTCTTTCAAATGATTTTTTTGTTTGTTTGATGCTTTTGAAGCTTGGAGGTTGAGGCAAGAAAGATCATGAAATAGAGGTGTGAAAACTCAGATAGCAGTTAATTAGTTTAGTTAGACTGTTAACACGGACATAATGGATTTTCAGCTTTTTCTCTTTTCTATTCTTTGACTTCAGGCAATTATACACCAGCACTTTTTGAACAAGTTATTGTAACGATTTGAGAAAACAGACTGCTTGCAAGTTTAAGCCCAATCTAATTATTTCAATGTACTGAAATTGTTTATTCATCTTAAATCATATTGTGTCTGCTATGGCTATCACTGAGCTCATTCATATACTGTTATCTTTGATATTGAAGTCACCTATTTTCCTACCATTGGTCCTAGAGGTAAAAGAGTATATTGAGCACTACATAATTTAAAAGCCTAACTATATAGGATAGATTATGTTTATTGATTCTTATCTGCATGGATAAAGAGTAAGCCACATTCATGTCTTGAACTTCATTTGAGTTTTTTAAATTTCATTTTGAAATTTTATTATTTACATTTTTACTTTCCTCTACTTAACACATTGGAAAAATCCAAAAATGGGAACTGAATTAAATCTAGTTGTTTTTTTTTTTTTCAAAAATAAGACAATGGGGTAAACATGGGGACTTTGAGAGGTACTTTCTATTTTCTCATGTTATGAGAATATGTATATATGATTTCCTGATTCAGCATAAGGGACTTTTTCATTCCCAAGAGTGATTGTTGTTGTTATTCAGTTGCTCAGTTGTGTCTGACTCTTGGCGACCCCATGGAGTGCAGCACACCAGGCTTCCCTGTCCTTCACCATCTCCCGGAGCTTACTCAAATGAATGTCCATGGAATCAGTAATGCCATCCAACCATCTTGTCCATTGTTGTCCTCTTCTCCTCCTACATAAAGTCCCACCATCAGGGTATTTTCTAATGAGTCAACTCTTTGCCTCAGGAGGCCAAAGTATTGGAGCTTCAGCTTCTGCATCAGTCTTTCATTGACTATTCAGGACTGATTTCCTTTAGGATTGACTGGTTTGATCTCTCTTGCAGTCCAAAGGACTCTCAAGAGTATTCTCCAACACCACATTTCAAAACCATCAGTTCTTCAATGCTCAGCCTTCTTTATGATACAACTCTCACATCCATACATGACTACTGGAAAAACCATAGCTTTAACAAGAGGATCTTTGTTGGCAGATAATGTCTCTACTGTTTAATATGCTGTAAAAGTTTGTCATAGCATTTCTTCCAAGGAGCAAGTGTCTTTAATTTCATGGCTGCAGTCACTATCTGCAGTGATTTGGGAGCCCAAGAAAATAGTCTGTCACTGTTTCTGTTTTTTCCTCATCTATTTGTCATGGAGGGATGGGACTGGATGCCATGATCTTGGTTTTTGAATGTTGAGTTTTAAGGCAGCTTTTTCACCCTCCTCTTTCACTTTCATCAGAGGCTCTTTAGTTCCTCTTCGCTTTCTGCCATAAGGGTGTGTCATCTGCATATCTGACATTATTGACATTTCTCCTGGCAATCTTGATTTCAGCTTGTGCTTCTTCCAGGCCAGCATTTCACATGATATACTCTGCATAAAAGTTAAATAAGCAGGGTGACAATATACAGCCCTGATGTACTCCTTTCCCAATTTGGAAGCAGTGTGTTGTTCGATGTGCAGTTCTACTTGTTGCTTCTTGACCTGCATACAGGTTTCTCAGGAGGCAAGTAGGTATTCCCATCTCTTTAAGAATTTTCCAGTTTGTTGTGATCCACACAGTCAAAGGCTTTAGCACAGCTAATGAAGTTGAGGTAGATGTTTTCCTGGAATTCTCTTGCCTTTTCTATGATCCAGTGGATGTTGGGAATTTGATCTCTGGTTCCTCTGCCTCTTCTAAATCCATCTTGAACATCTGGAGGTTCTTGGTTCATGTACTGCTGAAGCTTAGTTTGGAGAATTTTATGCATTATTTTGTGAGCATGTGAAATGAGTGAAATTGTGCAGTAATTTGAATTTTCTTTGGCACTCCCTTTCTTTGGGATTGGATAAAAACACCTTTTCCCATCCAGTGGCCACCGTTGAGTTTTCCAAATTTGCTGGCATATTGAGTGCAGCACTTTAACAGCATCATCTTTTAGGATTTGAAATAGTTCAGCTGGAATTCCATCACCTCCACTAGCTTTGTTCATAGTGATGGTTCCTAAGGCCCACATGACTTCACACTGCAGGATGTCTGGCCCTAGATGAGTGATCACACCATCATGATTATCGCGTCATGAAAACCTTTTTTTGTACAGTTCTTCTGTGTATTCTTGCTGCCTCTTCTTAATATCTTCTGCTTCTGTTAGGTCCATATTATTTCTATCATTTATTGTGTCCATCTTTGCATGAAATTTCCCTTGATATTTCTAATTTTCTTGAAGAGATCTCTACTCTTTCCCATTCTGTTTTCTATATGGAATGATAGCTCTATCTTAACTTTCCTTTGTGTTTCTGAATTAGAAGATGCTACTCCACTCAAACCTCTTTGCATCCAGAGAGCTACTATAATACCCACTCCCTACAGTGGGGTATGAAAGAATTGCACCAAGATCCCTGAACTTTGGGGAGTTTAAGATTTATGCAACAATTAGGTTTGACATCATTCATTCAACTTTTTTTTTTTACTAATTATTTCAGGTTCTGGAAATTGGTTTTGGAAAATAGAAATCATCTAAAATATTTTTCACACTATATAAATAAAAAAAGAAACATAATCTAACTGTGGGCAATGGACATGACATTTAAATAAAGACACAATTATGACAATCTTGCCATCCTACAAGTGTCACATAGGTCTGAAAAAAAGCAGACCCTTTTCTAGTTTTTTGTAATGATTACATCAATAAACTAGAACCCAAAATCTTCAACCAGCCAAAAGATGAAACACATGGCCATCCTCAAATGAAGACATCAACTGTTTAATGAGGGGGTAACATTTTCTTGGCTTCAATCCTCAAGAAATCTTAGAATATTTCCAAAATATAAAACAAATAAACCTACAATGGTTAGCCCCAATTTGTTAACATACTTGGCCACAATCAAGAAGAACTTTGATACAAGCAAAAATATTACTCACTTATATATTCTCAGTATTCCACAGAAAGTATTTTATAATATGGTTAGAGACCATAAATAAATTATATTTATCAGTTTGAAAAGAAATGAGGATCTGGTTAGGAAGGTGACAGAATGATTAGAACGGGGGAAGATGTTTATAACAAACAAAAAGGAAACAACTATGTGACATTTTGTAAAAGAAGACAAAGAATGGCATGTTAGAGATGACCCCAAAGTTTATCCTACTCAAGTATGCTTACAATTCTGTATTCTTTGCCCCTTCCTCATTTAGCACCAAGCAGATAAATATAGATTAAACAAACTTTTGCCTGATAATCTGCAGTTTCGTTTCCAGTTTTTATATAAGAAAGTCTACAATTTAACTGAATGTGTATTCAATTTGGATGGAAGTTTTTAACACTAGGTAAAGAAGGCAATGGCAAGCCACTCCAGTACTCTTGCCTAGAAAATCTCATGGACTGAGGAGCTTGGTAGGCTGCAGTCCATGGGGTCGCTACTAGTCGGACACAACTGAGCAGCTTCCCTTTCACTTTTCACTTTCATGCATTGGAGAAGGAAATGGCAACCCACTCCAGTGTTCTTGCCTGGAGAATCCCAGGGACTGGGGAGCCTGGTGGGCTGCTGTCTATGGGGTTGCACAGAGTCAGACAGGACTGAAGCGACTTGGCAAAGATGTTCAGCAGGCAGGATGGAAGCTCAGGAGAGAATATGTGGTTGACTACCAGGAAGAATTACAAGGGAACAGATGTAACAGGACATTCAATAGACAGAATGCCAAAAGTCATATCACTTTTGGAGTTATTAATCATCTATTTAAGGGTTGTCTTTGGATTAATTTCATGCCAATGACTAATATATTGTTAAAATTTTAAGGTAATTTTTTAGGAAAAATAAAATATCCCTAAATACTTGACTTATGTGTATAGCTATGTCCATACTCCTATTCTCAAAAGTCAGGAAAGACACAATTTGGGAGAGTGTTGATGGTGACAAATTCAGTTATCTCAAAGACATATACAGGCTGCCCAGGTCTTGCAATCTATTACCACATAGCATAATGCTGTCTACATTGACTGGGCCAGAAATACTTCATTTCACTGGATCACAATCTTATAAGACAACCTTGTCATTTTAATTTGTCATTCTTTGTCTCCTATATCTCATTGAAGGCTCATCTCTTCAGCCAAGTGCCATAGGCTACTTCTACCAGAAAAAAATCTTATCACACTGAATAGAAAAAGGAAAGTCACTAAAAGAAAGTTTGTGTCTAAAGACACTACTATAGATTCTATTCCCACAGGCATAGCAGGTGGTATAAATACAATCTAAACTGAGACAGAAAAATGAATTGTTGCTTCTATTTCCTGTCTCCAGTGTCTCTGGGAATGTTATATCTGCTTCTTCTACTCAGCTATTGATTTGGTATCCCTTATCATCCACAGAGCAAAGAAGATGAGGCGGAAGGAAACAGAGAGTATAGGAGGACTAACGTCTGATGCATGGTCTGTTCTTGAAAAAATGGCAATTTCCAATTAATGAGGACTGAAAGCATATCTCCTCCAGAAATCCTTCCTGCTGATTTAGAAAATAGATACCTATTTTAATGCTGCTCTCCCAGTTCATTCCAGGGAGCTCAGCTCTGTGCACTGAGATGACCTAGAAGGGTGGGATGGGCTCGGGTGGGAGGGAAGCTCAAGAGGGAGTGTATGAATGTATATACATAACTTTGTTGTACAGAAGAAACTAACACAATATTGCAAAACAATTATATTCCAAAAATAACACTTTTTTTAATCATGAAAAGAAAAAACAAAATAGGTGCCCTTTTTATCAGGAGACTACCCTGTATTGGGAAGTGGCATACAAATGAAAGACACCCATTATTGAGGTTTAGCCCCTTTCTCCTAACTTAATCTAAGTATTTGTGATATTGAAAGAACATAATACAAATGCCATAGTGAATTCTATTGATATATTTCACTATTTTCCTTTATTTAAAAAAGTGATTAAGAACTTTCTCTGATTAATAATGCTTTTCTTTCTCTTTTTGTCATTGCTCTGAAACCGTCATCACAGATGACAGCTGAGACTCCTGTAACTCTTTTAAAACTGGAGAAGTGGAGGTAGAACTGGCTATATGTTGAACATATGTTTCTTTCACTGAAATTCTACTTCTTTTAAGCTTTCTTTGAAGACTTTCTGCCTTCATAAGACAGGGATTTAGTTAACGGCAGCATTTTCCATTTTTTCTGCAGTGGAGAAGACCACAAAATGAGCACTTAACTCCAATGAGCCGCTAGGTTTTCTTTTTCTCCTCTTCCTTTGCATGAGTCACTGCTTGGTCAGCAAACTCCCACATACTCAAAGACATAGGCCTCTCAACACTAGTGGACACACCTGGATATTTACTGGGGCCATTAAATCTAGTTAGCCTTCTTCTCAAAGATTTGGAAAAAAAAAAAAAAAGTCTTTAAAATTAACAATCCAAAAAAAGGAAGCCTAACTCTTAAACTTCTTATATAAATTGCTTGTGACAGCCCTTACTTTTCTTTATACCCCTTTAAAATACAGCCTGAGAAATCCTCACATGAAGTTATAAAAGTGAATGAAGATTAATGTAATATAAATGAGTCAAACTTTTATGAATGCCCATTATCATTTCACAAAATATTAATGATAAGCAAGCATATTTTTAAAGACTATGACATAATATTACAATCATATGTATTTAGTTGTTCATATGCCATTCTTATGTGTTACTTGTTCTAAACTATTTGCTTTAAGGTCAAAGACCACATATGTTTAACCAGTTCTGCATGCCATTAGGTATAGGTAAGATACATAAAGAGTTCTTTTTTGTGATGATCTTATACTAAAAGTGTGTGCATTGTCAGAGAGAAAAGAAACTAGAGCTAGATATTAAGGACCAGAAGAAATTATTTGATTCTAGCCACACTTAAGATATGCAACTTATCTTTGATTGCAAGGCTTTCACTAGCTTTTACTGTTCAATCTCTCTGCATCTGACACTACACTGATGAATGAGACTCCCTTTAATTTATAATTTTAGAATGTCACATGAGAAAGTACTGTTACAGCATTTTTTACCCTATAAGGATGCAAAATATAAAATGAATAAACTGAGTATTTAATATGCATGTGCACGGGTGGACATTAAACAAATGTTTCCTGATAAAGATAGCTATACATCTGTGTGTTCACCTGCTCGAAGAACTACCAAAGCATCAGGAAACACTAGAGTGTGAACTATGTTTCTAAAAATGATGGAATCAACGGGATCTTTAAGAACACAGCTTGACAAGAGAATATAAAGTGTAAGTTTTCTTAAACTAAATTTTATGAATGTCTTATGCACTTCTCAAGTGAATCTGTTGTCCTGAAAATAGTAACAATTTGCATCACAAAATATAAGAAACAAAATGAAAGAGTAGTCATCATAATTCTGCACTATACACGTGTTGACTGAAGGACTTTTGCTTTTTTAATAGTCGATTTTACATTTGCTCAAATAAAATGGTTGCTTATGTGTTAGTCACTCAGTCGTGTCCGATTCTTTGTGACCCCATGGACTGGAGCCTGCCAGGATCATCTATCCATGGAATTCTCCAGGCAAGAATACTGTAGTGGATTGCCATGCCCTTCTCTAGGGGATTTCCCAGACCCAAGAATCAAACCCAGGTCTCACGCATTGCAGGCTGATTCTTTACCATCTGAGCCACCAGGAAAGTCCCAAAATACTTGCTACATGTACTAATATACCAGTGTTTATTTTTGAACAGGTTTATTGAGATAAATAATTGGCATATCTTAATAGCCTCCTATTGTAAATACACAATTCAATGTTACTGGTAGATTATTTATAAGGATGTGAAAATATTACCATGGTCTAGTTTTAGAGCATTTTCATCAACCCCCAAAGTTTTCTGTGCCTTTTCACAGTTAACCCATGTTCTTACTCCCAAGTCTTAGGCAATCACTGATATGTTTCCCACTTCTATAATAGAGCTTTTCTAGAAATTTCAAGTGACTGAAATAATAATATGCAATCTTTTACCTCTGGCTCCTTTCCTGAGCATAATGTTTTTGACAAGCAAGTATTCAGTTCAGTTCCCTTCAGTCGCTCAGTCGTGTCTAACTCTTTGCGACCCCATGAATCACAGCATGCCAGGCCTTCCTGTCAATCACCGACTCCCGGAGTTCTCCCAGACTCATGTCCATCGAGTCGGTGATGCCATCCAGCCATCTCATCCTCTGTCATCCCCTTCTCCTCCTGCCCCCAATCCCTCCCAGCATCAGAGTCTTTTCCAATGAGGCAACTCTTCGCATGAGATGACCAAAGTATTGGAGTTTCAGCATCAGCATCAGTCCTTCCAATGAACACCCAGGACTGATCTTGAGAGAGTCTGGACTGGTTGGATCTCCTTGCAGTCCAAAGTATTAGTAGCTCAATATTGCATTGTATGGATATACCACAATTTATCAGTTTATCAGCTAATGAACTGAATTTTTTCTACACTTTATTTTGATTATATTGTTGCTGTATTTGTGGATATGTCTTTGTGTGAGAATGTATTTTCATTTGTTTTAGATTCCTAGAAGAGAAATTTTTGGTTTATATGGTAAATTGTCATTTAATTTTCTAAGAAACTACCAAAATATTTTCCAAAACGCTGGTAACATTTTAAATTCCCATCAGAAATGCATGAAAATTACATTTTTGTCACATCTTTACCATCACTTGGTTTTAGTCTGTTTCTTTGATTACAGCTATTTGAATGGATTTGTAGTGGTCTCTCATGATTTTCCTTCACATTTCTATACTGACTAATAATGTTGAGTATCCTATTATAAGCCATTCATATATTTTCTTCTTTTTTTTTTTTTTTAAAAAGTGATTTCTTTTTTAAAAAAGTTGAATTGTATATCTTCTCTTGAATTGTTAATATTCTTCTACATTCCAGAGACAATTCCTTTATCAGATATATGTGCGTGTCCTTAGTTACGAAATCGTGTCCAGTCCTACAGACTTTAGCCCACCAGGCTGCTCTTCTCCAGGGAAAAACACCTGAGTAGGTTGCCATACCCTCCTTCAGGGGATATTTCCAACCCAGGGATCGAACCCAGCTCTCCTGCATCGCAGGCAGATTCTTTGCTGTCTGAGCCACCAGGAAAGCCTGAGAATACTGGAGTGGGTAGCCTATCCCATCTCCAGGGGATCTTCCCAACCCAAGCACTGAACTGGGGTCTTCTGCATCTTTACCAGGTGAGCTACCCAGGGAAGCCCTTGTCAGATACATATAACTTGCCTAATTTTCTTTCAGTGTGTGGCTTGTCTTGATTGATGTGATCATGTGATTTTACTTTTTTAGCCTGCTAATATGGTAGATTCCACTGATAGTTTGAATATTAAACCAGCTTTGTATCACTGGAGTAAACTCCAATTGATTGTGGTATAACTTTTTGATGTTATATCGACATCACTGTAGATTCACGAGCATTTGTACAAAAATAATATGAAAAGATACTTATACCCTTTGTGCAATTTCTACTGATCATGTCTTACAAACTATATTACAATATAACAACTAGAGTGTTGACTTTGATACAATCCACCTATCTTATTCTGATGTCCCCTATTTTAGTTACATTCATTTGTGTTGTGTGTGTGTGTGTGTGTGTGTGTATTTCATACATCAGTTGTGTGTCAAGCATCACAGTTAAGATATAGAATAGTTTTACCACAACAAGGATCACATGTGTTACCATTTTATAACCACATCCAATTTCCTCCTACCTCCCATCATGCCCTAACACCTGGAAACCATGAATCTGTTTGCCATTACTGAAATTTGGACTTTTCAAAATGTATATAAATGGAATAATACAGTATGTAAACTTTCTGGATTGGCTTTTTTAGTCAGTATAATTTCTTATAAATCAAAACATGTTGTTGTGAGTATCTATATTTCATTTTTTTATTGTTAAGTAGAATTCCATGGTCTTTACATACCTTAGCTTGTTTAGTTATTTGTCTATTGAAGGACTCCTGGATTGTTCTCAGTTGGGGGATTTTATTAATGAACTTGCTATGAACTTTCATATACAGGTATTTGTATGAACATAGGCTTTTATTCCTCTGGATTAATGCCCCAAAGTGTAATTCTTCCAATCTCAAGGTAAATGTACATTTAATTTTATAAGAAGTTGTGAAACTGTTAACTCGAATGCTTTGCAAATATTTTCATCCAGTCCGAAGCTATCTTCTTGTTCTCTTGATTTAGTCTTTCAGAAAGCAATGCTGATGAAATCTAAAATATCAATCTTTCTTTTTATGGATAGTGCTTTTGATGTCAAGTCTAACAACTCTTTATTTAGCTCTAGATAATGAAAATTTCTCTTCTTTTGTTAAAGTTTCATAGTTTTTCATTTTGCATTCTATAATATATTTTGGGCTATCTTTTGTAAAAGGAGTAAAAGTCTAGGGTTTTTTTTTTTTTTTTGCTGTTGTTCTATCATCATTGTTGAAAACAATGATATATATACCATTCTCTGGTGAATTACATTGTTTTTGTACATTTGTTAAATCAGTTGAACATGTTTGTGGGGACTTTTTCCCTGGTTCTCCATTCTGTTCAATTGTTCTATGTTTCTGTCCAACCACTAATTCCATACTGTCATGACTACTACAGTTAAATATCGATATTTCTGTAACCTTAATATCACTTAAGGTTCATGACTCATCCACTTCATCTTTACCTTTCAATATTGTTTTAGCACTCTCTCTATATATATATCAATAGATAAGGTCCATATAGTCAAAGCTATGGTTTTTCTAGTAGTCATGTATGGATGTAAGAGTTGGACCATAAAAAAGCTGAGCATCGAAGAACTGATGCTTTTGAACTGTGGTGTTGGAGAAGACTCTTGAGAGTCTCTTGGACTGCAAGGAGATCCAACAAGTCAATCCTAAAGGAAATCAACCTTGACGATCCACTGGAAGGACTGGTGCTAAAGCTGAGGCTCCAATACTTTGGTCACCTGATGCCAAGAGCGGACTCATTAGAAAAGACCCTAATGCTGGGAAAGATTGAAAGCAGGAGGAGAAGGGGGTGACAAAGGATGAGATGGTAGGATGGCATCACCGACTCCATGGACATGAATTTAAGCAAATTCTGGGAGATGATAAAGGACAGGGAAGCCTGGCATGCTGCAGTTCATTAGGCTGCAAAGGATCAGACACAACTGAGCAACTGAACAAGAACAACATGCCTTTTTATATAAATCTGGATATAAACTTATCTGTATACACAAAAGCTATTGCTGGGATTTTAATAGGAATCACACTGGCCACGTGGAGCAGTCTGGGGAGTACTGACATCCTGATTACATTGAGTCATCAATCCATAAACATCTATGTCTCTCCATTTATTTAGCTCTTGATTTCTTTCATGAGCTCTGAATCATCATTATATAAATCTTACACATGTGTTGTACTTAGTCACTCAATTGCGTCTGACTCTTTGCAACCCCACGGACTGCAACCTGCCAGGCACCTCTGTCCATGGAGATTCTCCAGGCAAGAATATACTGGAGTGGGATGTGTGTCCTCCTCCAGATATATGTGTTAGATATACACATTTATATACAAATATTTCATTTACACATTTCATTTACTTTATGAGGAATTTGCAGATGGTGACTGCAGCCATGAAATTAAAAGACGCTTACTCCTTGGAAGAAAAGTAATGACCAACCTAGATAGCATATTCAAAAGCAGAGACATTACTTTGCCAACAAAGGTCTGTCTGGCCAAGGCTATGGTTTTTCCAGTGGTCATGTATGGATGTGAGAATTGGATTGTGAAGAAAACTGAGCACTGAAGAATTGATGCTTTTGAACTGTGGTGTTGGAGAAAACTCTTGAGAGTCCCTTGGACTGCAAGGAGATCCAACCAGTCCATTCTGAAGGAGATCAGCCCTGGGATTTCTTTGGAAGGAATGATGCTAAAGCTGAAGCTCCAGTACTTTGGCCACCTCATGGGAAGAGTTGACTCATTGGAAAAGACTCTGATGCTGGGAGGGACTGGGGGCAGGAGGAGAAGGGGATGACAGAGGATGAGATGGCTGGATGGCATCACTGACTCGATGGATGTGAGTCTGAGTGAATTCCGGGATTTGGTGATGGACAGGGAGGCCTTGGGTGCTGCGATTCATGGGGTTGCAAAGAGTCAGACACGACTGAGAGACTGAACTGACTGACTGATAAGGAATTGTAAATGGTATTATGTTTTTAATTTCAGTTCCCTCATACTCATTGTTAGCATATAAACAATTTACTTGATGTTTGAATGTTGATCTTGTATTCCCCAACCTTGCTGAACTCACTTATTGTTCACAGGCTTTTGTTTTGTAGATTCCTTGGAATTTTCTATGCAAACTATTATGTCATCCACAAATAAGGTCAGTTTTACTTCTTCCTTTCCAATGTGCACCTTTTATTTCTTTGTGTTTNATGGCATCACTGACTCGATGGATGTGAGTCTGAGTGAATTCCGGGATTTGGTGATGGACAGGGAGGCCTTGGGTGCTGCGATTCATGGGGTTGCAAAGAGTCAGACACGACTGAGAGACTGAACTGACTGACTGATAAGGAATTGTAAATGGTATTATGTTTTTAATTTCAGTTCCCTCATACTCATTGTTAGCATATAAACAATTTACTTGATGTTTGAATGTTGATCTTGTATTCCCCAACCTTGCTGAACTCACTTATTGTTCACAGGCTTTTGTTTTGTAGATTCCTTGGAATTTTCTATGCAAACTATTATGTCATCCACAAATAAGGTCAGTTTTACTTCTTCCTTTCCAATGTGCACCTTTTATTTCTTTGTGTTTTCTTATTGTAGTACCTAGATTTTCCAGCATTATGTGGAATAAAAGCGATAAAACTAGATAGATACCCTTGCTTTGTTGATGTTAAGGGTTAAATAGTCAGCTTTTCATCATAATTGAATGTGTTTGCTATATTATTTTGTAAATATTCTTTATTAGATTGAAGAAGTTACCTCTACTCTTCTTTTGTTGAGAGGTTTTATGATAAATAACTGGTGAATTTTTAATACTTTTTCTGCATCAATTGATGTAGTAATATTTTTCTTTTTAGTTTATTGACATGGTGGATTACACTTTTTTTTTTTGAGTGTTGAATCAGTGTTGCATACTTTTATAACACCACTTAGTCTTGTTCTGTTTTATACATTTATTCATTTTACACATTGATAGATCAATTGGCTAATATTTTATGAAGATTTTAAGTCAAAGTTCATAAAAGATATTAGTCTCTAGTTTTCTTTTTGTACCATCTTTATCTGATTTGGCTATCAGTGTAATCCTAGCTTCATAAAATAAATTGGCATATGTTCCTTCACCTTATATTTTCTAGCATTTATTGTGTGAAATTGTTGACAAGTCCTTTTTAAACATTTAGTAGAATTCTCCAGTGAAACCAGTAAAAATAGAGTTCTTTTTCAGGAAGTTTAATTGTGAATTCAGCTTCCTTAATAGTTATAGAACTATTGAAATGATCCATTTTATACTGGTTATGACAGTTTATATTTTCTGAGGAATTAGTCTATTTAACCTAAATGAATCAAATTTATATTTGTAGAGATATATATCAGTTCAGTTCAGTTCAGTTCAGTTCAGCCGCTCAGTCGTATCCGACTCTTTGCAACCCCATGGATCACAGCACGCCAGGCCTCCCTGTCCATCACCAACTCCCAGAGTTTACTCAAACTCATGTCCATCGGTGAAGCCACCAGCCATCTCATCCTCTGTTGTCCCCCTCTCCTCCTGCCTCCAATCCCTCCTAGCATTAGGGTCTTTTACAATGAGTCAATTTTTCGCATGAGTTGGCCAAAGTATTGGAGTTTTAGCTTTAGCATCAGTCGTTCCAAAGAACACCCAGGACTAATCTCTTTTAGGATGGACTGGTTGGATCTCCTTGCAGGCCAAGGGACTCTCAAGAGTTTTCTCCAACACTACAGTCCAAAGGCATCAATTCTTTGGCACTCAGCTTTCTTCACAGTTCAACTCTCACATCCATATTTGGCCACTGGAAAAACCATAGCCTTGACTAGACGGACCTTTGTTGGCAAAGTAATATCTTGGCTTTTCAATATGCTATCTAGGTTGGTCATAAGTTTCCTTCTAAGGAGTAAGCGTCTTTTAATTTCATGGCTGCAATCACCATCTGCAGTGATTTTGGAGCCCAAAAAATAAAGTCTGACACTGTTTCCACTGTTTCCCCATCTTTCTGACATGAAATGATGGGACCGAATGCCATGATCTTTGTTTTCTGAATGTTCAGCTTTAAGCCAACTTTTTCACTCTCCTCTTTTACTTTCATCAAGAGGCTTTTTAGTTCCTTTTCACATTCTGCCATAAGGGTGGTATCATCTGCATATCTGAGGTTATTGATATTTCTCCCGGCAATCTTGATTCCAGCTTGTGCTTCTTCCAGCATGTGCTTTCTCATGATGTACTCTGAAAATAAGGTAAATAAGCAGGGTGACAATATAGAGCCTTGACATACTCCTTTTCCTATTTGGAACCAGTCTGTTGTTTCCTGTCCAGTTCTAACTGTTACTTCCTGACCTGCATATAGGTTTCTCAAGAGGCAGATCAGGTGGTCTGGTATTCCCATCTCTTTAAAAATTTTCCACAGTTTATTGTGATCCACACAGTCAAAGGCTTTAGCATAGTCAATAAAGCAGATGTTTTTCTGGAACTCTCTTGCTTTTTCCATGATCCAGCAGATGTTGGCAATTTGATCTCTGGTTCCTCTGCCTTTTCTAAAACCAGCTTGAACATATGGAAGTTCATGGTTCACGTACTGCTGAAGCCTGGCTTGGAGAATTTTGAGCATTACTTTGCTAGTGTGTGAGATGAGTGCCATTGTGTGGTAGTTTGAGCATTCTTTGGCATTGCCTTTCTTTGGGATTGGAATGCAAACTGACCTTTTCCAATCCTGTGGTCACTGCTGAGTTTTCCAAATTTGCTGGCATATTGAGTGCAGCACTTTCACACCATCATCTTTCAGGATTTGAAATAGCTCAACTGGAATTCCATCACCTCCACTAGCTTTGTTCATAGTGATGCTTTCTAAGGCCCACTTGACTTCACATTCCAGGGTGTCTGGCTCTCAGTGTGTGATCACACCATCATGATTATCTGGGTATGAAGGTCTTTTTTGTACAGTTCTTCTGTGTATTTTTGCCACTTCTTCTTCATATCTTATAGTACTCCTTTATTATGCTTTTGCTATCTGAAAGGCCTGTAATAGCATGCCTGATTTCATTCCTTATATTAACAATTTGAGTTCTCCTTTTTTTTTGTCAACCCAGCAAAAGTTTGGTCAAATATATTGGTTTTTCCAAAGAAGCATTATTTGTTGTATTGGTTTTATTTTTTCCATTTCATTGATACATGCTCCTTATTATTTCCTTTCTTTCTGCTTGCTTTGAGATTATTTTGATCCTAGTTTTCTAGTTTTTCAATGGAAGAGATTAGGTTATATATTTTTTCTTAGTTTCTCTATGGGAGAACTTAGATCATAAATTTCTTCTTTTCTAATGTAAGCAAAAATTTCCCTCTCAGCACTACTTTAGTTGCTGCCTCAAAATTTTGACATTCTGTGTTTTCATTTTCATTCAATTTAATGGACTATTTTATATTTACATTGAAAATTCTTTTTTGAACTATACAGTTTTTTGAAATGTGAGTTTTATTTTTCAAGTGTTTGGCAATATTCCTGGTATCCTTCCATTAGTTATATCTAACATTGTGGTCAAAAATCTCTGTGTGATTTCAATTATTTTAAATTGTTGAAATAGATTTATTTATTGCCCCGGATATGGTCTGTCTTGGTATATGTTCTGAAGGATATAGTCTATCTTAGTATATGTTCTGAGGACACTTGGTTTATTAGTTGTTGGGTGCAGCATTCTATAAATATCAACTGGATCCTATTAGTTGATCATGTTATTGAACTCTTTTATAGCTCATGTTTATCTTTAGTCTTTTTACTGTTTGTTGAGAGTGTTAAAATCTCCAAGTATAATTCTAAATTTGGATATTTCTCCTTTCAGTTTTATTAGTTTTTGTTCCACAGGTAATTTTTTGTGTTTGACGTATTCATATTTTGGAATAATTTTTTTTTTTTCTTGCTGGGATCACCCTTTTATCATTAATATCTTTATCTCTTCCAGGTAATTTGCTTTGTTCTGAAATCCACTTTACTTGATATTACCTATTCTTGCTTTCCTTTGACTAATGTTTGCATGATTTATCTGTTTCCATTCTTTTACTTTTATCTCAACTGTATGAATATATTTAAAATGAGATTCTTGTAGATAGCATATAATTTGATTATGTTTCTTTTACCCACTCTACCAATCTGTCTTTTAATTGGTGCACTTGATGATTTTTATTTAATGCAATTATATTAGATAGTATTATAAATTTTCCCTAAATCATCTAACATAATTTAGAAAATTCAATTAGGAAAATCTGTTACTAATTTTGTTTCAGCTGATGTCTTTCCTTCTTTCTAAATGTTCCAAGGTTCCTTCTTTCTTAATGTTCCAAGTTTCCTTCTTTTATCATTTTCTTTCTGCTTAGAGAACTTCTTTTAAATACTCATTGAGGATAGGGTTTTCTCAGAATCTCAGAATGTTTTAAATTTACCCTTTATTTGTAAAGGAAAAATTGTAACTGGATACAAAATTTTGAGTCGACAGGTCTATTCTTTCAGCTCTTCGAAAAATATTGTGCCACTTCCTCTGACTTCCATGGTTTCTTTTGAGAAAGTCACTATCATTTGGTTTGTTTCTTCCCTCTAGGAATTGCATGATTTCTCTCTGGCTGCATTCAAGAATTTTTTCTTTCAGATTTCAGAAATTTGACAAAAGTGAGTATTTCCATTGATTTACTTGAGTTTATCTTGTTTGCAGTTTGCTCAGCTCTTGAATCTGTAGGTTTGTCTCTTACAAAATGTGGGAAATTTTAAGCTATTATTTTTTAAATGCTTTTTCAGATACATTAATTTATCTCCTCACTTTCAGGCTACAATGATGCAAATGTTAGATCTTTTGTTACGGTAAGTTTTCTTAAGATTCTGCTCATTTTTTTCGGTCTATTTTCTTTATTGTTCAGATTCGATAGTCTCTGTTGTGCTGTCCTCAAGTTGATTCTTCTGCTTTCTCCTTCTTACTCTTGAGCTCATTTATTCAATTTTCATTTTAGTTATAGTGATTTCTATTTTTTTGCACAACGTTCTAGAATGTTCTAAATGATTTAAAATTTCTGTTTGGTTCTTATATTTGTTTTCTGAGTCCATATCTTTGATGAGACTTTCCATTTTTTAATTTGTTTCAAGCAAGTTCATAATTGCTAGTTGAAGTGGTTTTGCTTAACTTCCTTAAAATTATTCAGACACTGCTCACATCTGTGCCATCTTGGTATTATCGTCAATTAAGATCATGTTTTCTTATTCAGGTTGACATCTACCTTTCTATTTGTATAAGTAACTTATAGTCTAAACCTAAACATTTTGTGAATTATTATATAATACTTTTGGTCTTATTTAAATCTGTGTTTTAGCAGACCTCCTACAATGATTTGACGGGGGAAAAGGCAGCACCACCTTCTTAGTACAGGTCTGAGTACCGCTTCTCCACTCTGACTCCAATGATTCTTGAAAGGGAGGGCTCTTTATTACCACTGGGCACCAGTATGAATTCAGGCTTCTCACTAGATCTGCATTGATACACCATATTGGGAAGGGGAAGGGGCACCTTGTTATTGCTACCCATGCTGTCTTTCACTTACACTGAGGTGAAGGGCCTCCTTATCATCCCATGGCGATGAAAGTCCCAGCTCCTTAACAAGGTTTCTCAGATACCACCTCAGAGCAAGGGGAAATGTTGGGGAACCTCATTACATCCTGGCAACGGTGAAAGTCTAGATTCTTCACTTGATTTCTGCTGGCTGTGATGGGGATAGTGTTTGGCTGGAGTGGTACAGTTGCTGTGTGAAAGTATTTGTGTCTTACCAGACTTCCCCCTTCTTGGTTTCTTGTCTGGAAAGAGAAGTGTTTTATTGAGACTAATGTCATTCCTTGTTGTCACCTTCTTTGTTACTCATCCTGAGAGATATAAAGCAACCACATGGGACACTACTATGTTAGTCTTTAGGGCATAAAATCTCCAAGCAGATGCCTTATTGTTCACAGTTTTCAAATTCTTTTAATGTTTATTTTAACATGATTTCTAGATTTTCAGCAGTATGGAGAGGGAGTATGTCTACTATATCTTCCCCATGCTTTTATTTTGAATACTGTTTTTGCTGGATATTGAATTTTTGGTTGATGGATTTACATTTGTTTTTGTTTCCCTGCTTTTTCTTTCAGCATTTTGTATGCATTATTCCATACTTTGGGCCTCCACTGTTTCTGATGAGAAGTTAGCTGTTAATCGTCATTATTCTCCCACATATGTGATATATTGCTGTCTCTTTCTTCATTTGTTTTCTCTTTTATCTTTCAAAAATTTATGATGTGAATATGTGTCACATCTTCTAATCCTACGTGTTTTACTTATCCTTCTTGGGCTTTGTTGATCTTCTTGGATGTATAGATTATGTTTTTCATCAAAATTGATGATTTCTTCAATTTTTTTTGCCCTTTCTCTCTCTTCTGTCCTTCTAGGACTCTGATGGCTCTGAATATATATACATTGTACACCTTATGTTGACCCAGAGGTCTTTAAGACTGTTCATTCTTTTTTATTTTCCTTTTCAGATTGTATACTTTCCTTGATTTACCTTCAAGTTGACTTATTCTTTTTTCTGCCATCATGAGTCTGCTGTTGAACTGTTTACTGAGTTTTTCATTTCAATTACTATACTCTTCAACTCCAGAGTTTCTAAAATATGTGTATGTGTATTATATATGTATACATAATACACACATATTAGATATGTACACATATACATATACTTAATATATACCTCGAGAAGGAAATGGCAACCCACTCCAGTGTTCTTGCCTGGAGAATCCCAGGGATGGGGGAGCCTGGTGGGCTGCCATCTATGGGGTCGCACAGAGTCGGACACGACTGAAGCGACTTAGCAGCAGCAGCAGCAGCAATATATACCTGTGTGTGCACATACATATCTACTTATCGACAATCTCAATCTGATCCATCAGGAATTAGCTAGTCTGGCTATCATTCTTTACTGATATGTCTGTGTCATTTCCAGATTTCAGGACTTTTTTCAGCTTTACTGAGATATAATTGACATATAACACTGTGTAAGTTTAAGGCATATAGCACCTTAATTTGATATATGTATTTACACTGCAAAATGATTACTGCTATAGCATTAACTAACATCTCCATCACATCACATAATTATCATTTCTTTTCTTTCTTTCTTTTTTTTTTTTGTGAGAATATTTACAATCTACTTCAACTTCCCTGGTGGCTCAGATGGTAAAGCGTCTCTCTACAATGTGGGAGACCAGGGTTCGAACCCTAGGTTGGGAAGATACCCTGGAGAAGGAAATGGCAATCCACTCCAGTACTATTGCCTGGAAAATCCCATGGGCAGAGGAGCCTGGTAGGCTACAGTCTGCTGCTAAGTCGCTTCAGTCGTGTCCGACTCTGTGCGACCCCATAGATGGCAGCCCATCAGGCTCCCCCGTCCCTGGGATTCTCCAGGCAAGAACACGAGTGGGTTGCCATTTCCTTCTCCAATGCATGAGAGTGAAAAGTGAAAGGGAAGTCACTCAGTCATGTCTGATTCTTTGTGACCCCATGGACTGAAGCCTACCAGGCTCCTCCGTTCATGGGATTTTCCAGGCAAGAGTACTGGAGCGGGGTGCCATCGCCTTGTCCGAGGCTACAGTCTATGGAGTCACAAAGAGTCGGACACGACTGAGAGACTTCACTTCACTTTTCAGGTTCTACCTTCTATGTGGGCTCTTTCCGGTTTCCTATGTGCATGTGCACAGCCTCTGGGTTGGCCAGAAGTGCATGAATATCTTGGAGCTTCTCCAGTCTCCATAGAGCATGTACACAAAGTCAACAGAATTAAACTGTGCTTGACTGGCAAACATAGGCTAAGCACACTGAATCACTGGCCCTCCCCTCTTCATCTGTCTTCAGTGAAGTCATGTCTACTAACAGTGCTGCTGGGGGTAGGTACCACCCACCATGCTAAATTTAGTGTATTGCAAAGAAGCTTCCAAAAACATCTCATCCCAGTGCAGGTAACTGGTGGGGGTGGGGAGAGACAGGAAAATACCTCAGCCAGAATGCTATAGATTAAAAATAATACTGCCCCAAACTCAGCACATTTTTAAGCATAAATTCTTCTCAGATTGTTTTATGGCAATTGTCAATTTTCTGTGTGCTGTGTTGTTTTTATCTAGTTTTATGGTTATTTGAAGAAAAAAATTGATAATATCCTCACCTGGGCAAAGTTAAAAACCATGTTCTATTTTAACCAAACTTAGGTAAAGTTATCCTTATATATAAAAGGAAGGTACATACAGTTTCTAGACATGCCACAGGAATTTCTTTGATATTGTACCCCCTTTAAAAAAATCTGATTTTAATTAAGTTGCCTAGATTTTTAGTACAATATACTGTTTCATGTATATGATTTAAAGGCTGGGAACAGGTCTGAAAAAGTTCAAGCTATTTATCTGTACCAAATATTTCAATCAGTTTGTTTTAAAAAAAAATCAGTCTATTCAACTAGTTAATCTAATAATTTCCTTTAGATGGTTTCCTTTAGTAAGGACATAATCAGTAATAAACAATAGATACTGAGACTTTGATGCTGGAGGGGTTGGGGGTAGGAAGAGAAGGGGACGACCGAGGATGAGATGGCTGGATGGCATCACTGACTCGATGGCCGTGAGTCTGGGTGAACTCCAGGAGTTGGTGATGGACAAGGAGGCCTGGCGTGCTGCGATTCATGGGGTCGCAAAGAGTTGGACCCCATGAGCAACTGAACTGAACTGAATTTATAAGATCACCAACACTAGTTCTTTTTTAACAAATGTAAATAATCATTGGAATGCTGTTTTTGGTTAAGTCTATCTTTAATTGCTGTTATTTAATCATAAATATAAACCTTTATGTTATCATGTCACTTGCTTTTTTAATTTTTTTCAATTTTATTTTTTTAAAATAATATTTATTTCTATTTATTTATTTGACTGTGCCAGGTCTTAGTTGCAGTGTGGGATATAGTTCCCTGACCAGGGATCAAACCTGGGCCCCCTGCATTGGGAGCATGGAGCCTTAGCTACTGGACCATCAGGGAAGTCCCTCAATTTGATTTCTAATAGTTGTATAGCATTCCATTTTATGAATTTACTATATTCTTCTAAACCAATTCTCTGCAGATATATGCTTAGGTTACTTATAATATTTTGATATTGATGATAATAAAATGATGAAAATTATGTACGCTCTTTTGCATGCACTTCAACTATTTTAGGATAATTTCTAAGAAATAAGTTAATAAATCAAAGTTGTACACATTTTTTACAGGATGCAGTAACTTTTGTCCTAAAATCTATAGACAAAAAGTGCCCATTTTCTTAGGTTATCATTTATACTAGATGTTAACTGGGAGGTTTGGATTGAATTTGCACATCACAGCTGGCATTGCTATAAAATAACAATAATGCTAAAAGATTGTCGATAATGCCTCTTAAGAAATGCATAAATACACAAAGAGAGAAGCATATAAAAGCCCTGGGTATCTGCATACCATAGTAGATAAGGTATTAAGTACTTAACTGTTTATTTGTCCATTTATAAAACATGTTGTAGCAGGATTAAATTGTATCCCAAAAGAGACATTAAGTTGTATTATACTGAAGTATTTATTATTGCAGCATATGTAACAGATAATATTTGTTTACATTTTTAATTACTTATATTTTCAGCCAAGAAAATCTCTGAGGATAATGCTTCATTTACAAGAGTGTCCTGGCAAAAGACAATATAATGTAATCACATATTACCAACAATTCCATGACAACGATGCAGTGGTTTTAAAATGACTTCCAAATAAAAGCTTAATTATAGCAAGCTATAAAAAAATTAAACAGAAGACACAATAATGGCACTAAAATTAAATTAAGGCAAAAATCACACAGTACATAGAGATGTGAATAGAAATGAAGATCCTGAAACTAAATACCTGGCATATTGTCCATTATGTTCTAGAATCCCATTGTTGAAGTCTAATTGCTCATTACTCAAAACTCACAATGCTAGATACGAAAGAGCCATAGGGATACACTCAATAATCAGAATTGACTCAGTGTATAGAGAAAATAAGGTACTTTCTACTAAAAGTCATTTCTATTTTTTTCTTTTCTATTAGTGTTGACTGGGGGTATGGACATGGGAAGCAGGATTACATTCATGAAAAGGGCAGGAACCACATCATCTTATCCATTTTTCAACTAACGTACATGGTGTTAGTTGTAGTTTACTCTTTAAGTCATGTCTGACTCTTTGCAAGTCCGTGTAGCCCACTAAGGTAGCCCACTGTAGCCCACTAGGCTCCTCTGTCCACAGAACTCTCCAGACAAGAATACTGGAGTGGTTTGCCATTTCCTTCTCCAGGGGATCTTCCTCACCCAGGGATCAAATCCGAGTGTCCTACATTGGCAGGCAGTCTCCTGCATTGGCAGGTGGTTTCTTGCATTGCAAGAGGATTCTTAACCGACTGAGCCACTAGGGAATCAGTAAATAGGCTGAAAATATCTAAAGTGTATTTTTTCTTATTGGTTTGGGAACATATTTTCAACTGAGTGTTTTAATACATCTGTACCTGGTGACTTATAGACCTAAATTTTTAAATAAGTGACAGAGCCGTGGTGAAAGCTTCAACTGGTAAGCAGTTGGTGAAGTACAATCAGGAATATGTGTTAGATAGACTCCAACCCTGAATATACCTTGGAAGGACTGATGCTGAAACTGAAGCTGCAATACTTTGGCCACCTGATGTAAAGAGCTGACTCACTGGAAAAGACCCTGATGCCAGGAAAGACTGAAGGCAGGAGGAGAAGGGCATGACAAAGGATGAGGTGGCTGGATAGCATCACCAACCCAATGAACTTGTTTGACCAAACTCTAGGAGATGGTAAAGGACAGGGAAGCCTGGCGTGCTGCAGTCCATTGGTTTGCAGAGTCAGATATAACTTAGCAACTGAACAAGAAACCAGGTTTATCTTTATGTTAGAGAGTAGAGCTGTTTTTCTCATACACATGAGATATTTCTGCAGTTATGAGTTGTGGAAATCTAGTACAATGTATCCCTTCACAAAGCTGTCCACAATGTGAAAGAAGACAAGCTTTGTTATTCACACTGGATTCAACCACCCTGTGACACATGATAGGAGCTAGCCTGACTATTCTCTATTTGTGAGCTCACTCTCTGCATGGCACACGACTTCCAAGTAAAGTCACTAAAGATGTTTCCTTTTAACATATCCATAAGGAGGTAAAATGTGGTCAGTATGAGGGAAACTGCAGAAGAGAAAATTGTGCTATGGTACAAGAGGGTTTCAGTTCAGTTCAGTGGCTCAGTCGTGTCCGACTCTTTGTGACCCCATGAATTGCAGCATGCCAGGCCTCCCTGTCCATCACCAACTCAAGAGGGTTTAAGAAAGCATTATTGATCTTGCTAGATGCATTTAGAGGACATAAGTGGAGCTAGGGGTAAAGAACCTGTCTGCCAATGCAGAATACATAAGAGACATGGCTTCGATCCCTGGGTCTGGAAGACCTTCTGGAGAAGGGCATGGCAACCCACTCCAGTATTCCTGCATGGAGAATCCGATGGACAGAGGGGCCTGGCAGGCCACAGGCCAAGGTGTTGCAAAAGAGCTGGACACAACTGAGGTGACTTAGCATGTATGCATGCAACTAAAATGTAAATACCAAAAGGAGAGTCAAAATTATACCTTAGAATATTATTTAGCTGCAATTGGGTTTCTTATTTAATCTCAAAATGCTTTTGAGCATTTTATCTTAGTGAAATCAAAACTAGATTACAAGCTACATTTTATTTTAATATCTAATGCCATAGGTTTTTCCTAGGGCCTGTGAGGAGCCACTTGTAACTCCAGAGTTGGTATAAAGATGATTAGAGGCTGAAGACATTTGAGATTTAATAGATACAGGAACAGCCTTCTCAGAATCTCTGTTATCTGACTAGAAGTAGAAATTTCTGAAAAATGAGGACTGTTAAGAATTCCTTCTTTGAGGTTGCTTCTAAGTATAATATCTAAAGAAGAGTTCTGAAAATAAATATTTTAAACAAAGATGCAAATTATTTTTATCAAGAAGTTTTGGTAACTTTGCACTGTGAGCCTACTACCATGAACATCAATGGTTTGACCCATCAGGGGAGTAAAAAGTGTTAGTCACTTGGCTTTTTCTGACTTTTTGTGGCCCCGTGTATTGTAACCCACGAGGCTCCTCTGTCCATGGATTTCTCCAGGCCAGAATACTGGAGTGGGTAGCCATTCCCTTCTCCAGGGGATCTTCCCAACCTAAGGATAGAACCCACATGTCTTACATTGCAGTTGGATTCTTTACCATCTGACCCATCAGGGAAGGAAGCTGAGAACCAATTTGAGACAGGAATCCTTCCCCAAGGTATACCCTTTATTACTATTTTCTAAATATAAGACCCTCATCTTTAACTCATTCTACAAGCCAAATTTTATTAATTTTCCCTATCCTAACTTAACCAGCCCAAACTGTGCAAACAAATCTAGAAAGAAAACAACACTATTTTTTTCCACTTTATCAGAAATAACAATGATACTATTATTATCTACTGAGTACATACTATGTATAAGTTACCACTCTAATTATTAAACTCATTTAATAATCCTATAAGATAGGTATGATTATTAACCATCCAAGGAAATTAAGTTAAAAGTAGGTTAAATAACTTTCTTAAGATCATACTATTAATGCATACCCAAAGCACAATTTTGAACCAAACCGAGATGGCATCAGAAACATGCTTCTGCTTAAACTTGTAAACTTCTATGCAAATAAATGGCCTCAATTTTGTAGAAGGAATAACTATGCATTTTACTTCTCATAATATAGAGCTTATGCATGCAAAGAAAGATTCTGCAGCCGAGAAAAACAAAAAAAAAATCTCTGATAAATATTAATAAACAAACAAGGATGTCTAAGACAGTAGGAAAATAAGAGGTTTCCTAAGGAAATAAGTAGTAAGAAAGTCTTGATGTCTTTGTTTTCAGGGTGTTTACTGATCTTCCTGGCACCACCTGCAAAAGCAGGTCCAAAGTCAAGCAACTATCAGATTTTATCCTCAAGAAGCTAGATGCCCTAAAAGTATAGAGCCTTCTTGCAAGAGACCTAAAAAACAATCTATTACTTAAAGAATATTGACCAGTTTTTTCGTTGTTTCTGACTGAAGTCAGAGAAATTGGGGGAAAAAGTTTCCCTTGGAAAATTTCTACTTATCACTCTATACTCATATGGTATGGGAACTGGAATTTATTCCAATTTGGATTCCCCCAAATCTCAAGATAAATGTTAAGTTTAAAATGTTACTCAGTTAATAATCCTCCAGGCTCCTAGTAGAAGCATATACAAATCTTCCATGGAAGGTTCATCTTTAACCTACTCCTCACAGTATTCCCAAAGATAGCATTTATAGACACAATCTCATAAATTAAAAAAAAAAATCACTAAAACAGGTAGAAAGAACATTATAGAGGGAAAAGATGTATAATTATGGCTAATATGCACTGTTGTATGGCAGAAACAAACACCACATTGTAAAGCAATTTCCCCCCAATTAAAAATCAATTTAAAAAAAAAACAACAACTCTATAAGACTGTCCCCAAATAGAAACTCTGGGCTCCTGAGTCTCAAGCAAGCTTTCTGGGGCAAAATATTGCACACATATTGCTGCATCTCACTACTGGAGGAAGAGTGTGTTCAGCATGATCCCTCCTAAGAGGAAACACATTGGAAGCCTGTATCAGGATTCCTCCAGATTGTCTAATGCATTTTTTAGTATTGCTGATCACTGCAATAAAACATACTGAGGTTTAAAAAAAAAATGACATTATAAATGAGTATAAGCAGAAACAATACTCTTGCCTGGAAAATCCCATGGACGGAGGAGCCTGGTAGGCTGCAGTCCATGGGGTCACTAAAAGTCGGACATGACTGAGCAACTTTACTTTCCTTTTCACTTTCAGGCATTGGAGAAGGAAATGGCAACCCACTCCAGCGTTCTTGCCTGGAGAATCCCAGGGATGGGGGAGCCTGGTGGGCTGCCGTCTATGGGGTCTCACAGAGTCGAACACGATTGAAGCTACTTAGCAGTAGCAGCAGTAAGCAGAAACAATAAACCTCAAAATCAAACTCACAAAGACTGAAGATGTTTGAATAAATATAAACCATAAAATAAAATATAAATAAGAATGTTTAGCATATTTTTTAATAGAATTATTCATGTGATGAAGAATTAGAGAGTAAAGATTTGCAGAAGTGTGGAAAGAATTTCTAGAAAAGATTGTTGTCTTTAGTTGCTAAGTCGTGTTTGACTCTTTTGCAACCCTGTGGATTAGAGCCCACCAAGCTCCTCTGTCCATGAGATTTCCCAGGCAAGAATACTGGAGTGGGTTGCCATTTCCTTCTCCAGGGAATCTTCCACATCTCTTGCTTGGCAGGCAGAATCCTTACCACTGAGCCACCTGGGAAACCCTCTAGAAAAGATAATACACAGTAAATGCATGTAGAAATTCATGAAATAACAACAACAACAATAAAAATAGACAAGATTAAAAGGGAAATAATTAAATTGAAAGATTTTTAAAGCATCCAGGTATAAAATAGACTACCAAAAAGCAATAAGTGCATAGATAACTGAACTGATTTCTTATTAAGAAAAACAGATATAAAGGAGGTAAAAAGATTTATTTAAATAACAGTATAACTGTACATAAGTAGTTAAATGTCCAGCAAAGACCTGTAATTTCTTCAAAGAAGAAAAAAGTATTCTTTTTAATAGTAAGAAGACTGAGAAAATTAATCCTAAACATTCTTATCACAAGGAAAGAATGTATATTTTTTCAACTTTGTATCCATGAGATGATGTATGTTCATTAAACTTACTATGGTAATCATTTCATGATGGACATAAGTCAAACATTATGCTGTGTACCTTAAACTTTTACAATGCTGTAGGTCATTTGTGTATGAATAAAACTGGGAGAAAACAAACACATTCTGGTGTCAGTTGAGAAAGGGTATTAGTAACACATCTGTCCTATAGATTCAGTTGCTAGAAAAGTTTTCCCTTTTCCTTCCTTTCCCCTGTGTTATATTGTTTCCCAGGGTTTGTCGAGAAGCTCCCATTTCAGGACTTTTGCACTGTTACTGTCTTTTCCCAGACTATGTTTCCTCCAGTTAATTGCTTGACTTGGTCCCTCATTTAATTCCGGTTTTAGAAAAAGAGAGGAGGCGGAGGAGGTGGAGGAGAAGGGAGAAGAAGAGAAGAAAACTTAGAGTCAAAAGCTAAGAAAAGCCATCCTCGAGGTTCAAGAGGGAGGGGACATATGTATACTCATGGCTGACTGAATGCTGATGTTTGGCAGAAATGAACAAAATTCTGCAAAGCAATTATTCTTCAATTAAAAAATAAATTTTTCTTAATTGCAAAAAAAAAGCTAAGGAATCTTGATGTATGTACTTTTTTTAAGAAGAAGAAAGATCTGAGATGAAAAATGCAATTGCATGAAGGAAAATGTTAGATATATTTGTTCTATAAAACTGTGATAATAACTACTTTGTGAAGTTGGCATAAAATCGAGACAGAATAAAATTTTGTATAATAATAACATCTTAGGAAGTAGTGTAAACATTCTAAATGCTAGCATTATTTTAGAGAAGGGAAACAATTTTTACTAAATATAGGTTTATTAAATTACATATATATGTAAAAATTTCCAAATTAATGGGATTGTAACATATAACTAACTCCCCATTGAGTAGAGAAAATATTAGACTTACTATTTGCAAATGATATGATTTCTCTCAAAGAAAATTTTGACATATTGTTGGCCAATTGTTGGAATTTAAGAAAAAAAAATTAGGTTAAAAAATATTTTAAAATTCAATATACAAAGGTGTAAAAGTACAAATCAATGCAACAAAATGACATAATATAAATTTATAAAAGCATTAGAAAGTAAGATACCATAAATAAATCTAAAAATTATGTGTAAGAACTTTACATAGAAAACTATAAAATGTTTTATGTAAAAACGTTTCTGTGTAGAAAACTATCTAGTTCATGGAATTCTCCAGGCCAGAATAATGGAGGGGTAGCCTTTCCCTTCTCCAGGGCATCTTCCCAACCCAGGGATCAAATCCAGGTCTTCCACATTTCATGCAGGTTCTTTACCAGCTGAGTCACAAGGGAAGCCCAAGAATACTGAAGTGAGTAGCCTTTCCCTTCTCCAGGGGATCTTCCCAACCCAGGAGTCAAACCAGGGTCTCCTGCATGAAAGGTGGATTCTTTACCAACTGAGCTATCAGGAAATTCCAAAAACTGCTACTGAAACACATTTAAATAAAGAAGCATGGCATGTGCGTGTGTAGAAAGAATCAATTCTGTAAAAATATGAATTCTATCTGACTTGAACTATAGATACAATGCAATTTCAGTCAAAATCACAAGTTTTTTTTTTTTT
>SJYA01000587.1:4447350-4535905 GCA_006410615.1 Neotragus moschatus
GATGACGACCTAATTCTATGATACACTTGGAAGATTAAAGATAAAGTGAAGTCGCTTAGTCGTGTCCGACTCTTTATGACCCTGTGGACTGTAGTCTACCAGGCTCCTCTGTCCATGAGATTTTCCAGGCAATAGTCCTGGAGTGGGTTGCCATTTCCTTCTCCAGGGGATCTTAGCAACCCAGGGCTCGAACCTGGGTCTCCCGCATTGTAGACAGACGCTTTACCATCTGAGCCACCAGGGAAGCCAAAGACAGCAAACATCCAGTATTCTCCTAAGGGAACAAGTTACAGGGCACCCTATTAGATACCAATATTAATTACAAAGCTAACATTTAAAGCAGTGCCATATTGGTGTAGGAATAGATGAATAGACCAATGCAACAGTTTGAGAGCAAACATGTAGAATTCAGGAAAACATGTAGATTTAATGGATGAGAAAGCTAGATAGTCAGATCAGTAGAGAAAGAATGAACTATTCAGTAAATGGTTTGGTTATTGTTATCCTTCAGAAATAAATGAAAACAAAAAATAAATGCTACTTTAAAACACACAGGAAGATTAGAAACATAACACCAAAGCAGTTGTTTTTTATATTTTAGAAAAAACTATCATCTTTTAGGCAGCACAAAATATAAAGGAAAAATAAATTCGACTTTACTAAAATGAAAATTTATATTAATTAAATGAGAAGAGAAAAAGAACAATACAAACTATACAAATATAAACTAGGACTGAAAGAAGATAATTATGAAACACACAAGACAAGGAATTAGCATTTATAATATATAAAGAACTCCCACAAATCAATAAAAGGTCAAAAGCTCAATAAGATAAAAAACAAATGACATACAAACATATTAAAAGGTATTCAACTTCCTTAGTAATCAGAGAAAATTAAACTCATAAATATGTACTGTATTTCACAGTGCAGTTATCAATTTGATTGATATCAATCAGATTATAATTAAAATATTGATAATCCTAAATCTTGACAATGATTTAGAATAGTGAAACTCTCATATATGAATGAAACTGAGTAGCATAATTTTACAAAATGATTTACACTATCTAATAAATTTAAAAATACACATATTCTTTGATTCAGAAATTTTAACTCAGAGATATATACAAGATGTTCACAGAAATACATTAATGCTACTACTACTACTACTACTAAATCGCTTCAGTCGTGTCCGACTCTGTGGGACCCCATAGACGGCAGCCCACCAGTCTCTGCTGTCCCTGGGATTCTACAGGCAAGAACACTGGAGTGGGTTGCCACTTCCTTCTCCAGACATTAATGCCAAAAATAAACAAATTTTAAAACTTCAAAACGATCTAAACAGTATTTACCAAGAGTATAATGGATTCAACAGTATATTTGAAATAATGTATCTTAAAATTATATTATCACTTGCAGCAAATATAAATAATCTACAAATTGACACATTTTTTAAAAACTCATAAAGTTGAATGGAAAACAGCAATTCATTAAAAGATACAGACAGTATGATTTAATGGACATAAAATTCAAAACTAATAAAAAGTAAAATTAAAAAATTAAAACCAGGGTAACTACTTACGTGATAAAACCATAATAAGAGAATTGAATTGTTTCCATACATTATACATATTTCACTCATGATATGTTTTACACAGAACAGTCAAAATCAATGAAAACATGCTCCACAAGTAAATATTTATTGCATAATGGTTTTTCTGACCTGCATGCTCTTTAAGCTTTAACTCTAGTTCTACTTTTTATATATGGTTTGCTCAGCTTGGTACAAAAAAATTACAATAATACAAAATTTCATTTTCCCCAGTGAGTCTTATTAGTGTCATGCAAGAACACAATTTTTATGTTTGGATTTGTAAAATGACATGGCTTGAGGGTTCCTACAGTTTCTGTTACACTGTATCTTTAAATAGTAAATACAGCTCCAAATTTAAATATGAGCTTAAAGAGAGAAATAACAGTGGAGACTGTAGTGATATACAGATACTCTTAGCTCTTCCTGGAAGAGTCAAATCTATGTTTTGTTTTGTTTTGTTTTTTTTAGTTTTGTTTTACTGTCCTTTAAAAGGTATAAGGACAATAAATCTTTCAAACTATTCAGGAAACATAAAATTTTAAGAGAATACAAACCCATTTTTCAATTTTTATGACTAAAATATATCACCATCTGCTTGGATAAATTAACAAGTGACATTATTTGCCTTAAAGTATTTTTTCCATTCCTTCTAAACTTGTGTAATTTCTTACCAACAGAAAATCTAACAAAAGTCAGGTAGACAACCAAAATAGACATCATTAGTAAGGAAAAATTCTCTACCCNTTTCAATTTTTATGACTAAAATATATCACCATCTGCTTGGATAAATTAACAAGTGACATTATTTGCCTTAAAGTATTTTTTCCATTCCTTCTAAACTTGTGTAATTTCTTACCAACAGAAAATCTAACAAAAGTCAGGTAGACAACCAAAATAGACATCGTTAGTAAGGAAAAATTCTCTACCCCAGAAAAAACTTGCTTCGGACTTCAAAACAATATTCATGTATGGATTACACCGGATTAAAATTATTTTTACTTAATAAGTTAATGATCTTCACCTGCTTCTATTTTCAGTATGATCATTTATTTTAGACAGTTACTATTACATGCATAAATCCATGCAGAAATGCACACATTCATAGGCATATACATGTGAAATATCAAGTCAAAGTTTGCTGCTGCTGCTGCTAAGTCACTTCAGATGTGTCCAACTCTGTGCAATCCCATAGACAGCAGCCGGCCAGGCTCCCCTGTAGCTGGGATTCTCCAGGCAAGAACACTGGAGTGGGTTGCCGTTTCCTTCTCCAATGCATGAAAGTTAAAAGTGAAAGTATAGTCACTCAGTCGTGTCCGACTCGTAGTGACCCCATGGATTGCAGCCCACCAGGCTCCTCCATCCATTGGATTTTTCAGGCAAGAGTACTGGAGTGGGTGCCATTGTAAGGCTAAAATTTATCTAGTAAATGAGATGAAAATAATGCAAAAATCACTTAGTCATAAGAAAATTTTAAGACTTTGACTTCACAGTGAAACTGAACTTTTAAAAAGCTCCAAGTTCTAATAAATCAAGGATTCATTATCAAAAGTTTCTGTGAAAAGGAAACAAAAAAATATTAATGACTTGAAGAGACTAAAAATAAGATGACCTCAGTCTTTAAAAGGGGAACATGGAATTATGGAAATATCTAGCGAAGACACATTTAATACAGTTTAGCCTGAGAAATTACATGGCCTTCAGAAATTACCATCCTGGCCACATCACTGTGAAACATATCCCTGGTCATAGATTAATCTGGACATTCTGGCTTTTGTTAATAGTATTCTAAAAAGTGTTGTAGCAGCTTTTAGTTACAATTCCATTCCAAACAGTGACAAACTTAGCGAAAAGGTTTTTTAAAAACTTAAGTAAACCTAAGTTTATTTGAGGTTATATCTCTGTATTAATTAGGACTGTAAAATGCAATTAGTAGAAATGAACTCAAGTTAGTTTAAGACATAAATCCCAACATTATAAATAAATCAGAAGTACATTATGACCCCAGAGGAGAAAATATGCAGCTGAACACTATGAAAAAGAAATTCAGTTGGTAGTTTCTCTCTCGGTGAACAGGTTTCTCTGCCTCTCAGTCTCCACCATGCAGTGGGTGGTGCATGAAGAGTGGCACCCCATACTTGTGAGTTCACAGTTGCTCCTAATTCAGCAGGGATGTACTAAAATCAGTTATGTGTTCCCTGGGAAGAAAAATATTTTTTCTTCTCAGGTTGAAGAGTTCTCCTTTGGTTCAACCGGAATAGGAAGATTGATTGTACAATCAAGTATAGCTGACAAAAGGCAATTGCAGTAGTGGCTAAGTGTAAGTTGGAAAAATACTGCAGAGGGTATTCATTACATTCTCAGTAGGGGTTTATTACTAACTCTGGGCCCATTTACTAACCCGGGAATTTGGGTTGTCTCAAGGAGTCCATATTTGGACCTGTAGTGATTGTATTATTACAACGTTGTACAGATTAACAGACCTACATTAATGCACATGTGCTTGGTTTCAGTTCAGTTCAGTTGCAGAGTCACGTCCGACTCTTTGTGACCCCGTGAACCGCAGCATACCAGGCCTCCCTGTCCATCACCAACTGCTGGAGTCTACCCATGTCCATTGAGCCGGTGATGCCGTCCAACCATCTCATCCTCTGTCGTCTCTTTCTTCACCATCTGCAGTGATTTTCCACTGTTTCCCCATCCACTTGCCATGAAGTGATGGGACCAGATGCCATGATCTTCGTTTTCTGAATATTGAGCTTTAAGCCAACTTTTTCACTCTCCTCTTTCACTTTCGTCAAGAGGCTCTTTAGGATTTCTTCACTTTCGGCCATAAGGGTGGTGTCATCTGCATATTTGAGGTGATTGATATTTCTCCTGGCAATCTTGATTCCAACTTGTGCTTCCTCCAGCTCAGCGTTTCTCATGATGTACTCTGCATATAAGTTAAATAAGCAGGATGATAATATACAGCCTTGACGTACTCCTTTTCCTATTTGGAACCAGTCTATTGTTCCATGTCCAGCTCTAACTGTTGCTTCCTGACCTATATACACATTTCTCAAGAGGCAGGTCAGGTAGTCTGGTATTCCCATCTATCTCAGAATTTTCTACAGTTTATTGTGATCCACACAGTCAAAGGCTTTGATATAGTCAAGAAAGCAGAAATAGGTGTTTTTCTGGAACACTCTTGCCTTTTCCATGATCCAGCAGATGTTGGCAATTTGATCTCTGGTTCCTCTGCCTTTTCTAAAACCAGCTTGAACATCTGGAAGTTCATGGTTCACGTATTGCTGAAGCCTGGCTTGGAGAATTTTGAGCATTACTTTACTAGTGTGTGAGATGAGTGCAATTGNGGGAGTTGGTGATGGACAGGGAGGCCTGGTTTGTTGTGGTTCATGGGGTCGCAAAGAGTTGGACACGACTGAGCGACTGAACTGAACTGAACTGAACTGAAGGGAATAAAGTAGTGTGCTTCCTTTTGGTATGACTGCCCTGTGAGGAAGACTGTGAGATAAGTAGACCCTTGGGTACCATCTGCCTGAGTACGTGGCTGACCCAATTATCTCTGAAGGTAATATGAAAGAAGCAATTAGAGTATATTGTTTATGCTGCATTTATCTTTGATGCATACTTTTTTTCACAGATGGTGAGCTATTTAGGGGCCAAGAATGAAGTTTTCAGAGGTACTATAGCATAGAGTCTATATGGGCTGCTCTTTGTGATATACTATCACAGTCCAAACTATAGCTTTGCCATTTACTAATTGCATGACCTCCGTCAAGTTAAGTAACATATCTGTTCAGAAGTTTCCTCATCTTTAAATCTGGGATAAAAATAGATTAAGAAAATTAATCCTAGTAAACTGCTTAGAACAATCCCTGGAAGACTGTAAGCACTCAGTGTTCTGGTTCTTTTATAAGAGGTGATTTTATGAGGTGCTATATTCCTGGCTTGCCAATTCCTTGTAACAAAGCCAGGTACCAAGGCTGATCTACTGTGAAGGTATTTAACGTTGTTCTTGAGTTGTTTCTGACTCTCCAAGGCTTATCAACAGATTTTGTATTTTTTTTCCTTCTTAAAGCACACCCCAAATTATATCAACTTCAAGCCCAATAGAACTTAATTCCACCCCTGGTCAAGTAGGGTGGACTGATTTAGATAACTATTCAGAACTTTAAGAAAAACTACTTTATTCTTATTGTATATAAGAATAACAATAACGAGAGGAGTACAAGGATTATACAGGAGGGTTGTGACCATAACAAAGTGCAGCAATGCTATTGTTTTAACTACTGACTCTAGAGTCTCTTTAGGGGCAAAAGCTATCAAGAAAGGAGTACAGTTTCTTTAAATAGTGAGTAGGATTCCCAACCCTTGGCTGCCAGCACTAAGCCTTGATAGGAAGAAGAAATTAGAAAAAATTGCTCTGTGCAATCAAAAGGGAGAAGAATTTGAAGTTCCCCAAGCAACCCGCACAAGGGAGGTGAAGGGAAGGAAAGCAGAAAGAAAAGCTGCGCTTGGAACAGGGTGACTCCTCCTAGGGAGTCTTCTAAATTCTCAACAAAGTCTTTCAAATTTGTAAAAGATGTGAGTGAGTATTTATTTTGGGAACTGAAGAGGTTGAGTTCCACCCCTGTTTAGCTTATGAGGACACAGGGCCTCTAAAAATGTAACGGCCCTGGGAGTATGTATAAGTCTCAGAGAGGGTACCATGGTTTGTGTGCCCCCAGAGACAGATGCTGAGACAAAGGGTTCTAGTCCAGTTTATTTGGGAGGAGAAGAAATCCCATGTAGGAAGCAAGGAAATGAGACAAGGAAGGAAAAGCAGCCCCAAAGTGTTCCTTATTAAGCTGTCTACCACTGTGGGTGACTGGACTTAATCCTGTTGGGGAAAAGGGAGCCAGTGTGAAACACACACCTCACAGTTATTCTCCCCAAAGGACTGGGGTATTTATGTATCATTGCTGTCAATCATTGGTTAAGTGCTACTCCCGGAGGCTATTTCTTGGCACTTTTGCCCCAAGAGATAGAGGTAAATATGCAGGTGCCGGAAGTTGAATTGAACGAGGCAATATGGGCAGGGCACAAACATCATTTACTCCAGTGAAGCTTTGATTTCCATCGACTCTGGAATGGACAGGAATTTAAGGAGAAGGTCACTAGATTTCTGAAGGTCAAAGGAACTCCCAGTGTCTCCGGAACTGCATTAGTTTAGTTTTAAACTAATGCAGGATTAGCATTTTATTTAGTTTTAAATTCACAGCCACAAAGCACTGATTTTCCTTTAAAGAAAATCTTTACACAGATATGGCTGGGAGATAACAGCCATGAGAGAGTGAGTTATGAGAGAGTGAGTTAGATATGCATTTTCCCCTTGAATCATTCAGCTTCTAATGATTCTCTTCTAAATGTCCACTTTCTTTGTCCAAAGTCCACCAATATGGAGATGGTTTTCCTTTTGCATAGTGCCACTAAAATTAGTTTTCAAAGCTTTACTCTCCAATTTTAATACACAAGCTTTAAAATGATATTTAAAGGTATCTATTTTCTCTAAGAATTGCTTATCTATTTGAAAGGTTCTTATTTATGTCTCTATTTCTATAATTTCATAATATGCAGTATTAAGGTTTTATTCTTCTTGCTTTTGAAAACAAAACAAAAAAAATTCCAGATATAGCCCAAACAGAAAAAATTCCTAGATTTATAAAGGAAACATTCAGAAAATGAAGATCATGGCATCTGGTCCCATCACTTCATGGGAAATAGATGGGGAAACAGTGGAAACAGTGTCAGACTTTATTTATTGGGGCTCCAAAATCACTGCAGATGGTGACTNCCTAGGGAGTCTTCTAAATTCTCAACAAAGTCTTTCAAATTTGTAAAAGATGTGAGTGAGTATTTATTTTGGGAACTGAAGAGGTTGAGTTCCACCCCTGTTTAGCTTATGAGGACACAGGGCCTCTAAAAATGTAACGGCCCTGGGAGTATGTATAAGTCTCAGAGAGGGTACCATGGTTTGTGTGCCCCCAGAGACAGATGCTGAGACAAAGGGTTCTAGTCCAGTTTATTTGGGAGGAGAAGAAATCCCATGTAGGAAGCAAGGAAATGAGACAAGGAAGGAAAAGCAGCCCCAAAGTGTTCCTTATTAAGCTGTCTACCACTGTGGGTGACTGGACTTAATCCTGTTGGGGAAAAGGGAGCCAGTGTGAAACACACACCTCACAGTTATTCTCCCCAAAGGACTGGGGTATTTATGTATCATTGCTGTCAATCATTGGTTAAGTGCTACTCCCGGAGGCTATTTCTTGGCACTTTTGCCCCAAGAGATAGAGGTAAATATGCAGGTGCCGGAAGTTGAATTGAACGAGGCAATATGGGCAGGGCACAAACATCATTTACTCCAGTGAAGCTTTGATTTCCATCGACTCTGGAATGGACAGGAATTTAAGGAGAAGGTCACTAGATTTCTGAAGGTCAAAGGAACTCCCAGTGTCTCCGGAACTGCATTAGTTTAGTTTTAAACTAATGCAGGATTAGCATTTTATTTAGTTTTAAATTCACAGCCACAAAGCACTGATTTTCCTTTAAAGAAAATCTTTACACAGATATGGCTGGGAGATAACAGCCATGAGAGAGTGAGTTATGAGAGAGTGAGTTAGATATGCATTTTCCCCTTGAATCATTCAGCTTCTAATGATTCTCTTCTAAATGTCCACTTTCTTTGTCCAAAGTCCACCAATATGGAGATGGTTTTCCTTTTGCATAGTGCCACTAAAATTAGTTTTCAAAGCTTCACTCTCCAATTTTAATACACAAGCTTTAAAATGATATTTAAAGGTATCTATTTTCTCTAAGAATTGCTTATCTATTTGAAAGGTTCTTATTTATGTCTCTATTTCTATAATTTCATAATCTGCAGTATTAAGGTTTTATTCTTCTTGCTTTTGAAAACAAAACAAAAAAAATTCCAGATATAGCCCAAACAGAAAAAATTCCTAGATTTATAAAGAAAACATTCAGAAAATGAAGATCATGGCATCTGGTCCCATCACTTCATGGGAAATAGATGGGGAAACAGTGGAAACAGTGTCAGACTTTATTTATTGGGGCTCCAAAATCACTGCAGATGGTGACTGCAGCCATGAAATCAAAAGACGTTCACTCCTGGGAAGAAAAGTTATGACCAACCTAGATAGCATATTCAAAAGCAGAGACCTTACTTTTCTGACTAAGGTCCATCTAGTCAAGGCTATGGTTTTTCCTGTGGTCATGTATAGAAGTGAGAGTTGGACTGTAAAGAAGGCTGAGCACCACAGAATTGATGCTTTTGAACTGTGGTGTTGGAGAAGACTCTTGAGAGTCCCTTGAACTGCAAGGAGATCCAACCAGTCCATTCTGAAGGAGATCGGCCCTGGGATTTCTTTGGAAGGAATGATGCTAAGGCTGAAACTCCAGTACTTTGGCCCCCTTATGCGAAGAGTTGACTCACTGGAAAGGACTGGAGGGATTGGTGGCAGGAGGAGAAGGGGACGACAGAGGATGAGATGGCTGCTTGGTGTCACTGACTCGATGGATGTGAGTCTGAGGGAATTCTGGGAGTTGGTGACGGACAGGGAGGCCTGGCGTGCTGCAATTCATCGGGTCACAAAGAGATGGACATGACTGAGCGACTGAACTGAACTGAACTGTAGATATCATTCCATTGTCAGCATAACACTTTTAAACATATGCACATGCCCTTCTCCAATTGTAACAGCTCAAAGATTAACTGCTTAACCATCTCACATAACATCAAGTAGTCTCTGAAGGCATCATGCTTGACAGTGTAAATGTTCAATGCATACCTATAAACTGATATGTAGGAAAAAGAAAAATGATCTATGACTTCATTTATCTTGAAATGATACACTTAGATCTGATAGAAATGTGAATAAATTCAATGATTTGGGGGATATTTCTTTCAGTCACCTCTCTAAAAGCTATTAATTATTGGTTTTCCATCTAGTGTTTCATGTATCTTTTTTATTTCTAATAGTTTCAACCCCAGTATTGAATCTTCTTTGGCCTGAAAATGTTTCATTCCTTTCCCAGTGAACAGTGATGTCCTTTTCTTCCATCCTTTAACTTCCATAATAGAGCCTCAAAACTGGGGGCCATTCCACTCTCCATGATCATGAAGACAGCTCTGGTTCTCTTCCTTCACAGTTCCACAAGGGCTATCAACCTGCTTTCTTTCTACTTCAGGAGAAGGTTTTCTTCTGAACCAATTATCCTCCCTATCTTTGTCCTCTGAAGAATTGGTTTTCCACTCCCAGCTATTTTCTGTCTTAGGGTAAGTTTTCTGTCTGGGTCATTTTGCTTATTTCTCTACCCTCTTAAAAAGTGGATTCCTCTGCCTTAGAGAATTCTCAATTTCACATAGTATTTGACATGTTTAAAATTTCTTCGATTCAGAGGGAATTTTGTTTTGCTACTCTTTGAGAAGTGCAAAGCAGGTCATCAGTTCAAAAACACAGAAACATATGTTACCTGAAGAAAGAACCCACAGCTGTATTTTGCAGGTGCTATAAAAATCATCTTGTGGTGAATTATCCAACTGGGTTTTACCTCCCCCTAACCACCAATAGCTACAAACTCTGGAAATTATTAAACACTGCAAACATTTTACCAATGATTAAGAAGTGTTTCTTAGTTTAACAACCAATTTTCATAATTTGTTGGCTATACCCTAATAATTATCTTATTAACAACAAAAGATGATTGAGTATGTACATCAAAACTGATTCTTTGTGAAAATAACTCTTAATGTCTAAATATTTATCTTAAGAACTCCTATATTATATTAGGAAGGGTTGACAGTTCTCACAAACCCATAAAAGGAGGACAGACTGCAATAACGATGACATCCAGAAGACAGGAAGGGACCATGCAATGGCTTTTTGATTTACCTATGAAATGATTCTTCTCACATAATTAATTAAGAAGAGAGAATCCTAGCAGTTACACATGCAAACATATAATCTTTTGGTCATGGGGAAGAACATGTGTGTACTTGGGGGGATTCAGACTTCTCTTCAAACAGTAGTAGTAGGTAATAGAGAATTCAAGTCAAAGCAAAAATTTTTGAGATTGCCTAGAGGTTCTCTCCACCTACACAATGGACTTAACAGTAAAACCAAGAAAATACATACAGCCATAAATCTGGCAAGGAGAGACCTTGGCCAAGTTTTTTGTCTGGACCACCAGGATTATTTTCCATTTAACTCATACACTTGAAGCTGATATGGTTTCTTCATCCTTCTCAATATACTCATTGTAATTAGAAGGGTTTTCAAATCAAGATCAGTGTCAAGTCTATACTTCAGGAGCTGAAAGCCTCTCAGACCACAGAGATTGGAAAGGGAGAGAGTTGGTCCTTTATAAGTGATTAGGCAGTGATTAATTTTTGCTTTCCTGGTGGCTCAGTGGCAAAGAATATGCCTGCCAAGCAGGAGACATGGGTTCAATCCCTGGGTCAGGAAGATAACCTAAAGAAGGAATTGGTAACCCATTCCAGTATACTTGCCTGGGGAATCCCACAGATGGAGGAGCCTGCTGGGCTATAGTCCACGGGTCACAAAAGAGTCGGATGCAACTTAGCAACTTCATAGCAGCAGCAGCAGTGATGATGATGGTGACAGGAATCCAGGCCTCCTAGTGGATGACTAAGAGGTATTTCTTGGTTATTGTTATGTTTTACCTTGTCAAATATGTTACTATTATTTGACATGTGATAATAGATTTCAGCCCTGTCCTCCACTCCCTGCTTTCTGCACCCTCTCTGCACAGGTAGGCAGTGTTTTACCATCTTCTTCTAGCCACTGTATATCCATGTACTGTGAAATACGGAGGCGTTATTCAGCACTCATTGAGAGTAGAAGATTTTGCATCAATATGCAAATCGACATGAAAGCCACTTGGTCATGTCTGACTCTTTGTGGCCCCATAGACTGTACAGTCAATGGAATTCTCCAGGCCAGGATGCTAGACTGGGTAGCCTTTCCCTTTTCCAGGGGATCTTCCCAACCCAGGGCTCGAACCCAGGTCTTCCGCATTGCAGGAAGATTCTTTACCAGCTTAGCCACAAGGGAAACCCAAGAATACTGGAGTGGGTAGTTTATCCCTTCTCCAGCAGATCTTCCCAACCCAGGGATCGACCTGGGATCTCCTGGATCGCAGGCAGAGTCTTTACCAACTGAGCTATTAGGGAAGCTAGCAATGTTCTGAATGCCTCTAGATGTGCTCTTTCAATTTTCACAACAGCAGATACCATTGTTACCCTCACTATTTTACACAGGAAATCTAATTGATATCTTTGTTGGTGGTTTAGTCGCTAAATTGTGTATGACTCTTGCGACCCATAGCCTGCCAGATTTCTCCATCCATGGGATTTTCCAGGCAAGAATACTGGAGTGGGTTGCCATTTCCTTCTCCAGGTAATCTTCCCAATGCAAGGACTGAACTTGGGTCTTCTGCACTGCAGGCAGATTCTTTACTGACTGAACTACCAGGGTTACTGATTGGTACTCTTGAAGTCACAACAATAGAAGGAGTCAGAACTTGAACACAGGCAGTTTGTTTCTAGAGTCAGAACAGTTAACAACTATTTCACCTAAGTAGGATGAAAACCAGGGAGAAATCATGTCACAGGAACCAGTGGAAGGAAAAGTTTCAAGACGATAATGGTCAATAGTGGCAATAGTGCTCAGGTAGGTTATGTAGGATAAGGGTGGAGATGCATCCACTGGATTTAAACACAGAGAAACCACATTACTGTGGATGGTTTGAGACAGTGGAGACCTGGAGTAGGGTAGTGAGGTGGAAAGATGAGTTTAATGAGAAGATACAGGACTAGGAGGAGAGGCCGTGAAAACACTAACTGTTAATAGTCTTTCCAAAAACTGAATGCTGAAAACAAAGTGAGATGAGACGGCTATGAGAAGGAAGATACAAGTATGGTTTTTAGGTAGCAACTCCAAATCACTAAGGCATGCATAGACTTACAACTAACCGGGTTTGTAGATTTACCCAGTATAAAGCTGGGGATTGTATTGAACTGATTTTTTATGTCAGATGCCCTAAGAACCTGCTAGTTTCCTACTTTGTTCAATAAAACATCTGGAAATGTTGCCTAAAGAACACACCAAGAAATATTTTTCAGTTCAATACTATTAACAAATTAATAAATAAATAAATCTCATGGTAGTTCTAGACCTTACCTTATGTAGGCAGTATGAAAACCCAGTCCCTTCACTGTTATTAACAGATGGTTTCACCTAATCTATAATAAAACAAAAACTACAGCAAAGAAACTATTTAATATGAGATTATCAATTAAATAGTCTACTTTCCAAGTTAGGTTTTCAAAAGAGTAAAACATATTTCTTATTTTCAAAGCATCAGCTAGCTCTAGACATCTCAGAAATATATGAAAGAAAACCAGGATTCTTGGTAGCCATAAAAAAGTAAAAAGTATTGGAGAATACTGCTATAGAGAAGAGCACATGAGCTCTGTAAAGTGTTTTCATAGGACAGATGTCCTCATAAATTCTTGATAAAGAAAATGAAAAAAATGACATGATGGCAAAAGAAGAAAAAGGGATGTGTTGAAAGGGATGTGTTGTGATGGTTCCAATGGAATAAATTAAATGTATATTCTGTGTTTGTGTGTATTTTTCATGGGGTTCTCAAGGCAAGAATACTGAAGGAATTTGTTATTTCCTTCTCCAGTGGACCACGTTTTATGTATATGTATATATATATATATATATTTAACTCCAACAAAATTCTAGAAAATATCATTAGGAGAGTAATTATAAATATATAAATATTAATATAAGGTAGTACATAATAAGTACTCACTAAAGTAGGTATTATTAATTCTATAAGATAAAATTCAGTTTCAGATGGCTGAAGGTTTAAAACAATATATTTAAGAACACAAGACTTAGAAGTTCCAAGGCATAGCAAACTATGGGACAGAGACTAATTTAGAAATACCACAACCAAATGTAGAAATCACAGGGTCACAGAATATTAGAGCTGGGAGGAATTTTAGGAACATTTAGCTATTTCTTTTACAGATAAAGGAATGACATAAATCTGTTAGGTTTCCTATGAATGGCCTACATGTTGAATTGAGAGCTTGCCTCCCATGACATGTGATATTTTACTAGAGAAGAAAAAAATAAGGTACAGTAGATGGACAATTCATTTGTGGCTGACTTTGAATGTTTTACAAGAAATAAGAAGAACATGTTTAAATTACTTATAAGAGAAAGTGTCCTAAAGGCAAGAGCAGTTTAACAATGGAATAGCCACCCAAAGAGGTCATTGAGGAAGCATCAATAAGACATTCAGAAAGAGATTAAATATATTTCTAAAGGGAATAATAAAACTGTCTGGCAATAGCATGCATTAGGTACAGAGGTCTGAATACAATGACCTGTCACTTTCCCCATAGTCCCGGTATCTATGATTCACGTAAAATAATTATGACAGCAAATAGAGGTAAGGTGAATACCAAAGGGAGAAAAATCATGAGAAAAAAATCTAAAAGGACTATCAGAACTGACACGATAGCACAGAAGAAAATCTTTTTTTTTGGTTGAAGAGCTTACTAAGCAGCATTCTGTTGGTACTTTTTTCTGCTTCTGTCTAGAGGAGCAATGGCAAGACACTCACCATTCTGTCAAAAGACAAGATGTTTCAGAACTGTTTCCAATCCTTAAGAGAAGCACAGGCTGCCTTTAAGTTTTTACGGTCTCATCATTGAAGGGATCAAAAATATAACTTCCATAAGAACGTATAAAGAGTCAGAATAAGCATTTGGTGCATTTAGTAACTTGTGAAGGTTTATGCTGATAGCAATAATGTTATAATGCAGGATCATAAAATCAGAAAATGTTTTAGCTGTAAGAAACTTTAAAGATCTTTAAGCATAAAACCTCCTGTGATTGGAAAACCTCATTTGATTGGAAAAGAGTAGTGTGGACTTACGGTCAATGGTAAGGCACATTTTAGAATATAATCACGCTGCTCTAGTGGCTAAGTAGTAAAGAATCTACCTGCAATGTAGGAGATCCAGGTTCAACCCCTGGGTCAAGAAGATCCCCTGTATGAGGAAATGGCAACCCACTCCAGTATTCTGGCCTTGAAAATTCCATGGACAGAGGAACCTTGTAGGCTACAGTCCATGGCGCCACAAACAGACATGACTGAGTGACTAAACAACAAAAAAACAAACATTGGTAATTTCTACTTTTTAATGAAAAGTAGTAAACATTCTGTCCATTGACTTTATAGTTATGTTGTCACTTAATTCGAACTGCTTAAAAAAGCACTGAGATGAAATACCACAGAACAAATACAATTTGCTTCAATACAGAATGATTTCTTCTTGTTTTTAAACTTTTGAAAAACAGAACATTTCTTAAGCAGTATTTATCTCTTTAAATTTTCTTGTAAAATGGGAACTTGCCACTACGGTGGTAGTGGTTTATTTACTGAGTCTTGTCTGACTCTTCGTGACCTTATGAACTATAGTCCATCAGGCTCCTCTGTTCACGGGATTTTCCAGGCAAGAATATTGGAGTGAGTTGCCATTTCCTCCTCCAGAAAATCTTCCTGACCCAGGAATCAAACCCATGTATCCTGCATTGCAGGCAGTCTCCTTCATTACAGGTAGATTATTGACCAACTGAGCTGCCAGGGAATCCTATGGTATACCCTTTTTATGTACAAAGTAGTGCACAACACTGAGAATGGACTTTCATTATTAATAAATATATAGATGGTACAGATATTGGTTCTTTGGTGAAAGGAAAACCAAATGGAAGAGGAGACTGTAACTTTATTTTCTATATTAGTTATTCTGTTATTAATTAAATAGGAGAAAAGGAAAGATATACCCATATGAAAGCAGAGTTCCAAAGAATATCAAGGAGAGATAAGAAAGCCTTCCTAAGTGAAACATGTGAAAAAAAAAAAAAATAGAGGAAAACAATAGAATGGGAGAGACTAGAGATCTCTTCAAGAAAATCAGAGATACCAAGGGAATATTTCATGTAAAGAAGGGCACAAAAAAGACGAGAAACAGGGTGGGCCTAACAAAAACAGAAGATATTAAGAAGAGGTGGCAAGAATACACAGAAGAACTATACAAAAAAGAACTAATGGCCCAGATAACCACGATGGTGTAATCACTCACCTAGCGTCAGACATCTTGGAGTGTGAAGTCAAGTGGGCCTTAGGAAGCATCATTATAAACAAAGCTAGTGGAGGTGATGGAATTCAGGCTGAGCTATTTCAAATCCTAAAAGATGATGCTATGAAAGTGCTGCACTCAATATGTCAGCAAATTTGGAAAACTCAGCAGTGGCCACAGGATTGGAAAATGTCATTTTTCATTCCAGTACCAAAGAAGGGCAATTAAAAAGAATGTTCAAATTACCGTACAACTGCACTCATCTCACATGCTAGCAGAATAACACTCAAAATTCTCCTAGTGAGGCTTCAACAGTACGCAAACCAAGAACTTCCAGATATTCAAGCTGGATTTAGAAAAGGCAGAGGAACCAGAGATCAAATTGCCAACATCTGTTGGATCATAGAAAAAGCAAGAGAATTCCAGAAAAATGTCTACTTCTCTTTCACTGACTACACTAAAGCCTTTGACTATCTGAATCACAACACACTATGGAAAATTCTTCAAAAGATGGGAATACCAGACCACCTCACCTGCCTCCTGTGAAACCTGTGTGCAGGTCAAGAAGCAACTGTTAGAACTGGACATGGAACAATGGACTGGTTTCAAATTGGGAAGGAAGTATGTCAAGGCTGTATGTTGTCACTCTAGTTATTTAACTTATAGGCAGAGTATATCATATGAAATACCAGGCTGGATGAAGCACAAGCTGGGGTCAAAATTGCTGGGAGAAATATCAATAACCTCAGATATGCAGATGACACCACTCTTATGACAGAAAGTGAAGAACTAAAGAGTCTCTTGATGAAAGTGAAAGAGGAGAGTGAAAAAGCTGGTTTAAAACTCAACATTCAAGAAACGAAGATCATAGTATCCAGTCCCATCACTCCATGACAAACAGATGGGAAAACAATGGAAACAGTGACAAATTTTACTTTTGGGTCTCCAAAATCACTGCAGATGGTGACTGCAGCCATGAAAATAAAAGATGCTTGCTCCTTGGAAGAAAAAGTTGTGAGAAACCTAGACAGTATATTAAAAAGCAGAGACATTACTTTGCCAACAAATGTCTAGATAATAAAAGGTATGGTTTTTCCAGTAGTCATGTATGCATGTGAGAGTTGGACCATAAAGAATGCTGAGCACCAAAAAATGGATGCTTTTGAACTGTGGTGTTGGAGAAGACTCTTGAAAGTCCCTTGGACTGCAAGGGTATCAAATCAATCAATTCTAAAGGAAATCAATCCTGCATATTCATTGGAGGGACTGATGCTGAGGCTGAAGCTCCAATACTGTGGCCAACTGATGTGAAGAGCAGAGTCATTGGAAAAGACTCTGTTGCTGGGAAAGATTGAAAACAGGAGGTTAAAGGTATGATAGAGGATAAGATGGTTGTATGGCATCACTGACTAATGGACAGGAGTTTGAGCAAGCTCCAGGAGATGGTGAAGGACATGTAAGTCTGGTATGCTTAAGTCCATGGGGTCACAAAGAATTGGACACAACTGAGCAACTGAACCACAACAATTAATGAAATAAATCTTAGTGAGGGTCTACTTTGATCTAGTCACCAACTTAAGCAGGGAGAGTACTTTTCTGACAGAAGGTGTTTTAGAATAAAATGAGAAGATAGTCATGAAAAATCAAAACAAGCCATTGTTTTGGAAAATTATTTTCATAACGAAGATGAATACATAGTATGCGGAAATCTAGGAGGATTGCTTCAGTCTATCTGGAGACTTTCAGAAGGAGCCACAGAGATGATTGTCTTTGATCAAACAAGCTAAGTTTAGCAAGAATGTGCTAGTAGTGTTAGTGTCTCAGAGAAGTCATCTTGATGAAAGACACAGCTGTTTGGAAGAACACGATGTGTCCTGGAAATGCTAGTGCCAGAATATTGGTATGCCAAATGAAGAGAAGCAGAAGACAGAACCAGAGGAGTCAGGCAAAGGATGTTCCTGACATGTAGAGGATTCCTGTGCCTACAGAGCTTCCCTGGTAGTTAAGTCAGTAAAGAATTTGCCTGCAATGCAGAAGACGCAGATTCAATCTAGGGGTGGGAAAAATCCTCCTGGAGCAGGAAACTGCAACCCACTCCAGTATTCTTGCCTGGGAAATCCTAAGGACAGAGGAGCCTGGTCTGTGGGGTCACAAGAGTCAAACTCAACTTAGCAACTAAACCACCACCATCCTATGCTTAAAAGCATAGTGGGATGGCTGGGAGGAGGATAAATAAGCATCTTGGGTCAGGGTGTAGACACACTACTTTAAGACTTTACTCAGATATTTCGTATCTATGAATCTCAGGATGTTTGCTATTCATCTCAGGTATTTCCAGGGCATGGTGGTTGGGAAGTCACTGAGTGATGGGTTGTAGAATTCATATATAGATATTTGCACTCACTTCTTTGGTTACAACTACTTGGTTGAATCTCTTTGGAGGAGCAAAAGGGAAGCTGAGAATTGTAATTCACCTCAGCAGTACTTCACCCCCATTCTGTGACTTCACATGCACTGCAGTCACTACAGCTATGGAATCAGTACAGGCTTTTTTGATATTTCAGAGATAACTACATGAGTTGGAATCAGCAGTAAAGCTTTTGAGTAAAACAGTCAGTCCTGTGGTCAAATCCTGGCACCTCCATTATTCTCTGAATCCTTTTTTTTTTTTTTTTTCCTTTATAAAAGAGGCTGAAATATCCTACTTTAACAGAGAAGCTGATGGTTATAAGAATCGGAGAAATGTATCTGACATTTAGTAGGCAAGTGCTATTTTGATTATTTGGCTTTTCATCACATAAAGAATTAGAATGGGTTCAATCTAGTCTTATATGGTCCTCAGGACCAAGCTTGGTGATGGTGAATTTTTAAAACTGCCTTAATAGGTGGAGCTTATGCCAAGAGTCTTGCTAAAGTTTGAACAGCACCTGATGTTTTATTTTAAACAGTTAAAATGAAATACATATTAGATCCCCTGCTTCCCTAAGGAGCAGGCATTAGGTTTTATATTCCTACACATTAGCCTTTTGGATAAATAAACAAAATAAGCAATAGTGCACTTTTTCTGTTTTTATATTGTGGCAGAAACATCTTGAAAATGCTTTGAACGTGAATAGCTTTCTAAATAGAGCTCTCTACACTACTGTCTTTTTAATTTAATATGAAACCTATACACAAAGCTACGGAGGCAAAGAGGATTTTCACCCATTCATAGGGTCAAATACATGTGAGCATAGTAGCCCATTTAAGTTGATACCTCCACATTCCTTTCTCCCTCCACACCCCCCAGGAAACATATAATTTATAAGTAGAAATGTGAAATTTTCAATTGAGGCAAAATGCAATGGTATGTAGAAATACTCAACTGTACTTCAGGCAGAATGAAAGGGAATCTTGATTCCAGAGTTTTAACAACTGTTAAAATAGTACAAGTAGGGAAAACAGACTGTGGCTTGATTGCAACAATAACAAAACTCTAATCTTTAAATAACAGCATCAATGTAATTTCAAACAGATTAGAGGATTTGAAAACCTCCCATAGTAAGCAGCTCATATTTCTTTTTCTTCCCCTCCAGGGGATATTTATTTGGTAGCTAAAGTTTATCTTATAATATATTTGTTCTCATTTTTTCTAATGTATGACCAAAACATCCATGGACAAATATAAAATAAAGTATATGTCATTAAAAAATTATTTTTACCTTCAATAATTTGGCTCTTCTGAAACAAATAACTGGAGAAACTATCCAAAAGGATTTTGTTAATTATTATAAAGAGAAGAAAAAAATTATGTCAAGGGTGAAAAGATCTACAGAGAATTTTAATTTCAAGAACTTTTTAAACCATAAGATCTCATAAGTTACATGATTCACAGTTTTCCTTTTATTAAACAGAGACTTTATAATTCTTTTATATTTTCTTGCCACTGTGATAAAGATAGCAACAAAAGAACAAATAACAACACCATATATTTATCAATTTATCATTTTATTTCATTTTACAGTGTATCTCCCATTATGGGAACTATAGATTTTGAAGGTGGCTCTGCTTAAGACTAAGCTTTATAAGTAATATATTTTCTTATTTTAATTAAAGGAAGCAGTTGTATTATTTGTGTGGGCTGAGGCATAGAGAGGAAAGAATAGAGTACATTCATCGAAGATGTTCTTACAATATGAAACCTTAAGACCCATTTTTAACCATTCTTGTTAACAGAGCTTGTGAAGTTTATAAAGATTTATATCTTGATATGACTAAAAAACAAGATAACAATTAGATACAAGTTGGCAGAAATATCTTAAATTTATATGTAAATTGTAAGAAAAAGTAATATAGTGGTACACTGTCAATAATCTCAGATAATTTATAAATATCCTTTTTATATTTCATAGTTAACTTGAAAAGAGTATTGCTATTTCATTATATTTAAGTTTAATTAATTTAAAGGATATGTTATAAACATTTGGGAGCAATTCAAATGAGCACCAAATGTGATAGAATTTCAGTTTTACTCTTCACTGAGGATTCATGAGCGTGAACATGCACAAGCCATGCCCTTCAGGGTTGGGGTAGATGAGTACACTTCAGCAATAACTAGTGAGATGTTTTCTCCTCTCTGTGTCCTACACAGGCATTGAAAAACATCAGAAGACTTCAATATAAAGGTATCAATCCAAGTTTATATGTTTAACTTCCTCCTTTCCTCAAATACTATTGAAAAGTGTAAGGAAATATAGAAATAAGAAATATAGAATTAAGGATGGCAACCAGTGTATATCTTATCAAGCAGGCAGATTGAGTAAAGTACCAACTAACAGATAATAGTTTTAATTTCAACCTTGGTATTAAGGGTTGAATTGTTGGGTCTCAAAAGGTATTTAAGTCTAACCCTTAGTACCTTAGTACCTTTAAGTAAGCGACTCCCTGGTGGCTCAGATGGTAAAGCGTCTGCCTGCAGTGTGGGAGACCCAGGTTCGATTCCTGGGTTGGGAAGATCCCCTGGAAAAGGAAGGAAATGGCAATCCACTCCAGCACTGGAAAATCCCATGAACAAAGAGTCAGACACGACTGAGCCACTTCACTTAGTACCTCAGAAAGTGACAGTTTTTAAAAACAGGGTCTTTAAAGAGGTAATTAAGTGAAAGCAGGATAATTAGGGTGAATCCTAATCCAAAGAACAGGAAATGAAGACACAGATATAGAAGGAGGAAAGACCACTTGAAGACCCACGGAGAAAATGGCAGTCTACAAGCCAAAGAGGGAGATCTCAAAAGAAACCAACCCTGCAGACACCTTGATTTGGACTCAGTCTCCAAAACTATGAGGAAATAAATTTATGTTGTTTAAGCCAACCAGTCTCTGATAGTTTCTTACAACAGTCAAAGCAAACTCATAAGCCTGGCAAAGTCAGGGCTTACCTCAAAAGTAACTGGAAGCATTTTCCAAACAAAAATCTGGAAAACTCTCAAGCATGAAGTCATATTTGAAAAGATGCTATAAACTCAGGTTGGAGTGGCCAAAAAAAAAAAAAAAGGTAACAGAGAAAAATGATAGAGGAATTGTTAGGCATGTAGAATAGGGAAAAGGAGTCCAAAATGGCAGTGGCTACAAGACAAGGAAGGGAAAAGCCTGAGAAAATAGAACAAAAGAAGGTCGGAGGACTGGAGTAAGGATCCCAGGTAAACAGACAACACTCCTGGCTGGCCCAATTTACATAGGACAGGCCCAGGGAGAAATAAACATATAAATAGAGGAGCCAAAGCTTGCCCTCTCTCTCGAGGGCTCTCTCTCTCTCTCTCCCTCCCGCGCGCTGGTGCGCTCTTCTCCTTGTGTCTTTGGAACGATGTGCCCTCACACCTCAAAGATGGGTTTTTCTTCTAAATAAAATAGAGCTGTAACACTGAGCTGTAACACTGACTTGTCTAAGAGCTATAACACGGTCTATCCAAGACCTGAGAGCTGTGACACGCCGAGGGNCGCGCGCTGGTGCGCTCTTCTCCTTGTGTCTTTGGAACGATGTGCCCTCACACCTCAAAGATGGGTTTTTCTTCTAAATAAAATAGAGCTGTAACACTGAGCTGTAACACTGACTTGTCTAAGAGCTATAACACGGTCTATCCAAGACCTGAGAGCTGTGACACGCCGAGGGGGCTCTAATATCCGTCACTCCAAATCTTTGTTGTGACGAGACAAAGAACCGAGGAACATACACTCGCGTGACAGAATCAAATGTTAATAGTTGAGCCCTAGACAAGTGGGTGCAACATTTGTCCTTAATATTTCACTTAATGTAAGTGAACACTAATGACTTCTGATTGAGACACAAAGAGAGGAGAAAATGAGGCTAGCAGCATAAAGGGTAAATTTAGGTTATCATTAAAAATGACTACAGAAAACCAAAATGTTCAGAACACCACCTAATTTCCATAGCATCCCTAGTGCTGTACGTTGCCACTGCCACCTGATGCAGACACCTACAAAATCCAACCAGAAGAAGCTGGAGGGAATGCAGGGGAGCAGCCCCAACAGAGAACACATCAAGAAGCTTTACGAATTTTACAAGTACTCTGTATCTTAAATGACTTCTCTCAAAGTCTATTTGGCGTAGAGAACCTGAACATTTCAGTGGAGACTTTAAGCATGTTGAGTCTGGTGGATTTCCACACTGAATGCAGTAACTTCACTCATCTGCAAGTCCAACTGGAGACTAAGCACCAAAAACGAAAGGAAAACCTCAAAATCAGGAGCCTCCAAGAGGGAGACCAAGACACATTATTTTAAATATTCCCCTAACAAATGTATACCAGAAGTAGTGATGAGTAATAAATTCAAAGAAAAATATATTTAAGTATATTTTGATTTTTTCTAAATTTTAATTCTTTAGTTCTTAGACTCTAATTCTTAGGTTCTAAATTCTTATTTATAAAGTTCACTTTAAACTTTACAAATACTTGATTGGAATTATTTTAAAAATTATCTGACTAGAAAAGATCTAAGCAACAGTGATATACTGGAATCAGTTTATAACAGTTCACAAGGATAAATTCAGCATGCTTTCCTAATTCCACATCTAGTGGTGTGGATGCTTAAAGACTGAAATTCGCCATGGCAGAAATATTTACACCATGAAAATCAGCAAATTCTAAAATCAGGGATTTTTAAATTTTTTCAGAGATTTACCTGTTAAGTATTTACCAGTACCCATAATTATAATAATTATAAAATAGAGTTTGCAAGTTTGAGAATGAATGATCCAATTCATTATAACAATTAAAATACAAGATGCTGAGGTTTGAGTATAGTAAGAATTTCTTTCTTCCTATGAAGCTATAAAAAGTGTCAGAATGGCTGCGATCTAAAAGTCTGCAAGCAATAAACGCTGGAGAGAGTGTGGAGAAAAGGGAACCCTCTTACACTGTTGGCGGGAATGCAAACTAGTACAGCCACTATGGAGAACAGTGTGGAGATTCCTTAAAAAATTGCAAATAGAACTGCCATATGACCCAGCAATCCCACTGCTGGNAAAAAAAAAGTTTATGAGGAATATAATGGAAGACATATAAAGTAGGTAGGAAGTCTAAATTTTAGAAAAGATGTCAAATCTCCCCAAAAACTATTCTGTAAATTATTGTAATTCCAGTAAAATGTCTACAATTTGGGAGGTTGATCAAGTTGAAGTTTGTTTTGTTCATTTGTGAAACAAAAGAAATGCTACAGTGTACACAAAAAATGTTTGGAGCAAAGTGATAATAGATTTCTCTAACTGGATATTGAAATATTTTGTAAAGTCATTTTATTAAAAGGATATGACAATGCAAAATGATGATTATATCCTTGGAACAATGTAGAGTTTAGGAACTTAAATTTATTATATTAAAAATGATAGCATTTCAAATCTGTGAATGAAAGGGCACATCATTTATNGATAATAGATTTCTCTAACTGGATATTGAAATATTTTGTAAAGTCATTTTATTAAAAGGATATGACAATGCAAAATGATGATTATATCCTTGGAACAATGTAGAGTTTAGGAACTTAAATTTATTATATTAAAAATGATAGCATTTCAAATCTGTGAATGAAAGGGCACATCATTTATAAATAATATTGAAAAATTGGCAAAATTTGAGAAAAAGAGTTAGATCCTTATTTCACATCACACTACTATGTCGAAAAAACAGGACTCATAGGTTATAATTATAAACTATGTCTTTCCTCCTTTTTCCTTTAAATATGATCTGAGGTCTGTTGATACCTGTCTGCCCAAATTGATGACTCTTAGGGACAAGACCAAAGCTGATCCCACCTAGTATGCTTTTGTGCTGAGGGGCACGGTGAAGAAATTTTTGATTATAGGAAACACTCAGGAATCTCTCATCTGAGAAATTGTCTCTGCTCTGGAATACAAATCAGCCAATCGGCAGCAATTTGCCTTCATTCTAACATCAAAGAACCTATTAAACTAGTCACCTGTCCCTTAAGTTCTCCACCATGCATCAGACAATTATTATCCATCATGTCCTGAAATTTTGTAAGACAAACTGAACTTGCTAAATAGTCTCCTTAAAGTAAAAGGAGACCCACCTACATCATCCCTCCCCTTGACAATGATAGTAAGATGCATGGTACACTAGGAACATTGTCTCAGAATATCAATTCCTTTAATCAGCAACGTTTGACCTTTATTCTATCCTCGATGCAGTCAAGAAGTTGAAGAGTCCTGAAATCATTAGAATGTAAAATTTGAGTGGCTGTATCACGTTCTGATCCCTCTAGATACTTTAGCATAAGGTATCTATTGTATCTTCACACCTTAACATAACTTCCAGTTGTAGGATCTTCTTATACATATTTGTAGAAATAAATTCAAAATGAATTTAATATACCATGAATAATAAGAAGTATATATGAAGATATATTTATAAGCTTGAATAAGAAAGGACCCTCAATGGTAAAGAATCTGCCTACCAATACAGGACACATAAGAGATGTGGGTTTGATCCCCAGTCAGGAAGATCCCCTGGAAAAGGGAATGGTTATCTACTCCAGGATTCTTGCTGAAAAATTCCAAGGACAGAGGAGCCTAGAGGGCTATAGTCCATGGAGTCACAAGAAATCAGACATGACTGAGCAACTGAGTATGCACACATGTGCATACCTTAAAGCGTAGAAAAGACCTATAGATTTGACTATATAAAAGACTACACTGAAGGAGACATGAAAAGTGAAGTCGCTCAGTCGTGTCTGACTCTTTGCGATCCCATGGACATAAAGAATATTAAAAAGAAATTACAAACTCAAAAAACACATGCAACATATGTGACAAAGAAATGGTTAACATCCTTATTGTATAGAGATTAGCATAATACAAAATGGCAAAGGGGCATAAACTGGCAAGTCACTAAAGAAGAAATATGCATGGCCTTTAAATACACGAAAAAATATTAATCTCATTAATAAATGAATGCAAATTAAAACAACAGTGAGGATATTGTCTATCAGGTTGGCAAACATTACAAAGATTGATAGTTCTTCATGTTGTTGAAGATTTGGGGCAACAAGCATTCCACACACTGCTGATGGAATTAGTATATTTTAGCAAATTTGGGGATGGTAATCTGGATCTGGTACAATTTATCAATTTATATACGTATCAAGTTATATGACATGCACTGCCTATGACTCAGTGCAGTGATGGGTACACAGACCCTCTTTCAGGAACTCATTGCCCCAGCTGCTGGGAGTGCTGCTGGCAGAAAGCCTTCAGCTTTCAACAGTCTTTGGGTGTCTGAAGAGAACCACCTTGCTCAAGGGCCAGCCTCCTTCCCTGGGCAGCCAGCATCCATCATCTACCTCACTCCAGCACAAGAAAACTCAAGCCATCCTAGGTCCGTCCTGGTTTAAAATTTCCTTGGAAGGCCTACTGAGGTTTCCTTGAGACTGCATGGCAGCTAACTCCTCATCAGTTCTGCTTCCTTCCCTTCCGATCCACAGGCATTGCCCCAGAAGCACTTCTTGATATACCTCCTAAGTGCAATCTTATCTTAAAGAGTGCTATTGGGAGACCCAACATGCAGCACCCAGCAATTCTACAGGTAAGATTTCATCACATGGAAACAGACACAGGTTTATAAAGGTATAAGGAGCAAAATGTCCATTACATATTCGTCTATAAAAGGAAAACAAAAACAAAACTAAGTATCCATTAATAGGAGTGTGATTAAATATACTATAGAAACCATACCAGGAAGTTAAAAAGCCAATTATAGAATGATACACATATGGTTAAATTTTTAAATATCCCTAGAGGATATGTTTAGATATATATTTATATGCGTGTCAAAGAATTTGGAAAGATAGCACAGACTCTCAGCCTTGTTTATCCAGGTCTCCACGTACTATTGATACCTCTCTATGTCTGATTTTGTTGTTAGTTACATAAAAAGCTACTAAGATATCCAATAAACAATGTAAAAACAGGATCACTAAACAGTTATAAGCTGAAGCCTCTTCTTGGATAAAGAACACAATATGGTCTTCTTTAACTTTATGGCCACTAGATTGTCATGTTGCAAGGTCACAAATTATTTTGATTTTCTCAATTAAAAAGTATTTCATTAGGATAATTGTTAGCATGTCTCTAGAAACAAAATCATTCCTCATTATTTATGTACATTCACATAAATGCAGAGACAACAACCAAAAATGAAAAGGACAACAGGCTATAACTTTAAACACTTAGGTTCAAATTCCAGTTTGATCTCCAATTCAGTTTATAACCTGAAATACCTCTCTGTGTCTCCTCAAAGATGAGAAGTGAATGTGAGAATACATATCTTCTTCACAGTTGTGAGGATCAGATGAAATGACATCTAGAAAGTTTCTTTGAAAAAAAGAGGAAAGTGAGATTTTAACATAAAGGTAGAAAGTAGGGCATAAGTTTTAAATTGTTTTGCCATCTTGGACCTGTGTTATCTCACCTAAGTCTTAGAGATCTATTTTTATTTAGCATTCTTATACAGTTACAGTTCCCATATAACATCTGTGAGCTCAACTGTTTGTGCTAAATGGAGAAGTAACTACTGGGTTCATGCATGAGAGAAACAATATTTTTTCCAGGATGTATAATATGTGAGCGGGAGAGCGGTATTCTAGTCCAGGCTCTGTCAATAATTCCCGATATGACCTTTACTAGTCATTTTCTTCTCTGGGCTTGTCATTTGATTAAAAATAATAGACACATCCATATATGTAGACATCATCCATTCACATGTACATAAGTAGTTCAGAAAATACTGAAGGTACCAAACAGTGTAATAGCTAAGCCTTCTTCCAGTTCAGACGCACTTTCACTATGTGTTTTTTTTTACCTTGTTTATCCTGCTTTTAATATTCAGTTTCTCTGAGCTTTAGCATCTTAACTGGCAAAATATGGATAAATAGTGGAAAAGGATAACCTCTAGGATCACTCTTTACTCTGACATTTAAAAACCTCTTTATGGAAAAACTGTATCAAATGTGTGGATGTAGGTGTTTGTATGTGTCTCACTTTGGCATCGAAAAAGCAAAAGAGTTCTAGAAAAACATCTATTTCTGCTTTATTGACTATGCCAAAGCATTTGACTGTGTGCATCACAACAAACTGTGGAAAATTCTTTAAAAGATGGGAATATCAGACCACCTGACCTGCCTCTTCAGAAATCTGCATGCAGGTAAAGAAGCAACAGTTAGAACTGGAGATGGAACAACAGACTGGTTCCAAATAGGAAAAGGAGTACATCAAGGCTGTATATTGTCACCCTGCTTATTTAACTTATATGCAGAGAACATCATGAGAAATGCTGGGCTGGTAGAAACACAAGCTGAAATCAAGATTTCTGGGAGAAATATCAATAACCTCAGATATGCAGATGATACCACCCTTATGTCAGAAAGCGAAGAAGAACCAAAGAGCCTCTTGATGAATGTGAAAGAGGAGAGTGAAAAAGTTGGCTTAAAGCTCAACGCTCAGAAAACTAAGATCATGGCATGTGGTCCCATCACTTCATGGCAAATAGATGGGGATACAATGGAAACAGCAAGAGACTTTATTTTCTTGGAATCCAAACCATTGCAGATGGTGACTGAAGCCATGAAATTAAAAGACACTTGCTCATTTGGAGAAAAGTTAAGACCTACCTAGATAACATATTAAAAAGCAGAGACATTACTTTGCCAACAAAGATCTATCTAGTCAAAGCTATGGTTTTTCCAGTAGTCATGTATGGATGTGAGAGTTGGACTGTGAAGAAGGCTGAGCTCCGAAGAATTGATGCTTTTGAACTGTGGTGTTGGAGAAGACTCTTGAGAGTCCCTTGGACTGCAAGGAGATCCAACCAGTCCATTCTGAAGGAGATAGGCCCTGGGATTTCTTTGGAAGGAATGATGCTAAAGCTGAAGCTCCAGTATTTTGGCCACCTCATGCAAAGAGTTGACTCATTGGAAAAGACTCTGATGCTGCAAGGGATTGGGGGCGGGAGGAGAAGAGGACGACAGAGGATGAGATGGCTGGATGGCATCACTGACTCGATGGGCATGAGTCTGGGTGAACTCCGGGAGATGGTGATGGACAGGGAGGCCTGGTGTGCTGCGATTCATGGGGTCGCAAAGAGTCGGACACGACTGAGCGACTGAACTTCCTGAAGGACTCTTTAGCAGTTAATCCCCAAGTGAAAAACCTCAAGTAGGGAGGCACTGACTCATTCACACATTTTAATAATCTTAGTATTTATTTTTGGTAAAGCAGTATGGTGAATGTAAAAGTGAACAACACAAATACCCTCTTTTCCTGGACTAACATTTAAATAGGAACAATAAAATTTGTATGAAAAAATGATAGCATAAGGTAGAACCTAATAAGAAATGCATAAGAAGTATAGATGAAACATTGTAAATTCAGAGTAGGGAGATGATAGTGCTCCCACCTGAGGGAGTCCTGGAAAACTTCATTAACAATCTGACCTTTGAACAAAGCCTTAAATATGGGGAACAACCATTCCAAAATTCTTTGTCTACAAAGATCACAGAAAAGAATTCAAGAGCAGTATCAGAATTTCTTCCTTCTACCAGCAAGTCACATAATAAGTATGTTGCTGTTTATTACAAATTTTAGAAAGTTCGTGTCTTGTATCGATAGTAAATTAAGTGAAAATTTACTGGATTTTTTCCCCTTCAGATTTACATTTGAAAAAACACCATATTACAGCCTAACTGACTACTATAGAAAACCTAAATATCAGTATTACTCCAAAGGTAACCTGGGGGTCTCTGAATAGGTGCACTAATGCTCCTTATTGATAACACTCTCAATAATAAAGCTATTTGGATGTGAAAGACATCAAACATGTGAGTTTTTTTCTTGTTTTATTGCCCTAATAGACAAAAACCCCCATAGCCGATAAAGTGAATCTGCTTTTGTTCTTATTGCTTTGTCTTTGAAATTATTGCCCTTGGTATTAAAACCAGTGATAGAGTAGTTATAGATGAGGGAAAACAATGGTCATTTTGCAGTGTGATGCTCACTTCCTAGAAATAAATAAGCCATTTCTAAAAAATAAAACTGACTTAACTCTGTACTGAGATCTCAGACTTAATAGCCACTCCAATTCTCTCTGACATTTAAAAATTATAAGGCACTGCAAAAAGAAATTCTTAAATGTCAGAATCCTCATAATTTCTTCAACTTTTGCTACTGAATTCTTAACTCTTTCCCCACACCCCTGGCTACCACCCCCCCCCGGAGAGTACCACATATACCGTTCTGCTGGTAGCAAGGCGGGTCAGCCTGAGACCCACTTCCCATCATTGTCTTCCAGCCAGCTTCTCTGAGCGGGTCCTTCAGAATCATTTCCCTGCATCGTTAGACTTACGTTAAAGGTGGAGTTAATGAAAGGAGAAAGGCTGAGAAACTGAGGCGCCAGTTCTCTCTCCTGTGTTTCTTTTCCATTCACTTATCAAGAGCGTTCTATTTCTGACCACCGCAGTTGTGTCACATTTGCCTTTTCTCGAATGAAGGCTGAGTCAAGAGACAGCTGAAAGCACATGGCAATTCTAAATGGGGAGGCAGGGGCAGGGAACTTAAAAACAATAAGATGATGAAGAAGGAAAAAATCAAAGGCAAGAGGAAGACAAGAAGGAGGGGGAAGAGGACAGGGTGGAAAGGAAAGAGCATAGAATTTATTCATATTTACAATCGGGAAGACACTCGGGAATCTTGTGTAAACCATGATATCAGCACAGGGCAGATGGCATAGTAACACCTCTTTTATATACAAATAACCAGTGGTTGAGGTTCAGAGGTGTATATAACTTGCTTATAATCACATAACTAATAAGTGGGAGAACTGGGATTCAAACTCCCACACTATGTCTCCCTAAGACCGGAAGCTAGTAGCCCTAAGAAGATGTTTATGTTTAGGAAAATTTACATACAATAGTCCTCAATCTAAAAATACCAACACATTTCACATGATTTATTGAACGTCATTCAGTATAATAACATCTTTCATTCTACTTCTTCTAGTTTCAGTCATAACACTGAAATAAAGCAGAGACATTCTCATCTCTTTCTTAGTATTTTATGTGAAATTATTGCTTATAAATTCCAATTTTAGAGACCGCAAAAAAAGGGAAGGCTGCATTCACTTTTTTCTCTTATCAAATTTCAACATATATTGTCAGAGATGGTGTGCATGTGTGTGTGAGAGAGAGAGAGAATAATATGTGCACATTACACTGCACTTCATAAATTATTATTGTTGGGCAACATCTTAGTCAATCCCCTTTCCTCAGTTCCACACTCTGAGGAATCCTGCTGATTCTGTTTTCAGGTTTTTGTTTTTTTCCAACATTTACTGACTGCCAACAAAGGAGATTTTATTTTCTACCAGTTTCCTCAATTTAGAAATCTAGTAATTATCATCATGGAGAGTATTGCCTAATGTTCTAAAAAAAGGAGATTTAGAAAAGGAAACCTCATTTCCTACTCTATCAAACCATCACATTATTATAGGAACGTTTTCTCTTAATTCTTAAAATACTATCTAATCAAACAATGCAGAAAAACCTTGATTTGAGTGTAACCGTTTATGGCAACAGAGCAATTTTATATTGCCTTGTTGGAAGTAAATGAACTGTATTCTCTCTAAATTCTACCATGTGTGCTCATTCTGATTTGGTTTAGTTGTTAGTTATAAAACTACTACTAAGCAATAAAACATAGGTCAAAAATATTAAACCCTTGTTGCAAATACCACCAAATTATAACAAGGAAATATCAACTGAAAGCTACAATTCCTAGCATTTACTTATAAAATAAAGTTTAAATAACAGGATTCTTTTTCTTCTTGCAGGGGCTTAAGATTTTGCCTTGTTCCCATTGCTTGCCATCCAAATGAAAGGAACTGTTCCTAGAAACTTCTTTATTCAATTCCACTTGACAATAAACTATCTTCAATTATTAAATATTAACAGAGTGTTTAGGTTATATTAATTTTTGTCTGGCAAGGAGTTGGTGCCTATAACATTTTGTGGCTCAGATGGTAAGGAATCTGCCTGCAATGCTGGAGACCTGGGTTTGATCCCTGGGTTAGGAAGATCCCTTGGAGAAGAAAATGGCAACCCACTCCAGTAGTCTTACCTGAAGAATTCCAGGGACAGAGAAGCCTGGCAGAGGCTACAGTCCATGGGGTCACAAAGAGTCAGACACGACTGAATGTCTAACACACAACCATTTGTCTCTAAAGTATAATGAAGGAGGATGAATGTTTCTAATGCTTGTCCTGGCTAATTCTTCCCAATCCATTTCCCTTCTTTAAAAATGACAGTACAGTTTTGATCTTTTTTATGATGTTTTAACGTTTCATAGAGCTCTTAGAAATGTTCTCTGACCTGTAGTTCTACATAAGGCTATAATAACTTATGTAGACCAAGACAACTAGGGATAAAATAGTTAAACAGTGAGTCACAGGGGAGAGCTTGGGCAAAACCAAGCAAGCAAAGCTAAAAAACAATGCTCTGTTGTGACACTGTTGACTTTATTATTACGTGACATCTCTCATTAATAAAAACTTACTTGACCAAATATTTGTTCCATTTTCCTCCTTTAATTTGACATCTCAATAGATTTATGGCTAGCATTTCTCAACATGCATCATTTTTTATTGGAGTATAACTGCTTTACATTGTTGTGTTAGTTTCTACGGTATAATGAGGTGAATCAACTATGTTTATACATATATCCCCTCCTTCTTGGACCTCTCTCACATCCTCCATCCCACTCATCTGGTCATCACAGAGCATCAAGCTGAGCTCCCTGGGCCATACAGCAGCTTCCCACTAGGTATCTATTTTATACAAGGTAGTGTATATATGTATGCTACTGTTTCAATTCGTCCCACCTTCCCCTTCCCCCAACCACCATGTCTACATGTCCCCAGGACATGGAAGCAACCTAAGTGACCATCAACAGATGAATGGATTGCCAGGGTCCAGCCCCGGCAGGTCCAGGGAATTCAAAGCGGGGACGGCGTCGGCGAGGAAAAACTCATTTATTCAGAAATATAAGATTTATATTAATAGTATAGTGGGAAAATTAAGATGGAGAAAAGAGGCTGAATAACTTGGTTTACGTGGAAAGCTAATAAAGTTCCAGANGAACCAGTCTGTCGTTCCATGTCCAGTTCTAACTGTTGCTTCCTGACCTGCATATAGGTTTCTCAAGAGACAGGTCAAGGCTATAATCAGATTTAAATTGTTAAAAGAATAATTTGAATTATCAAGGAGATGGTACTAGAGAAAGATGAGGCTAGAGGCAGTAAGACTAGTTAAAAGGTTATACTCAGGTCCCCGTGAAAAATGTGGGCTCCCTCGAAATGGCAATTGGGAGACACACTGAGGAAATATTCAAGAAATACTCAGAAAACAGAAATGATAAGATTGGTTACATCATATATGGATGGCAAGTAAGAGAAAGGGATTAAGAAAGGTTTCCTAGATATCTGATTTGACTTACCCTATGAATATATTGCCTTCTGACTTGGATAGAGAATGCAGGGAGAGGGACAGTTCTGCCTAAGGGAGAACAGTGTGTGAAGTTTGGAGCATCTCTTGGAATGTAGGTACTTTAAATAAGCACCTCTTAAACTTGAAAGTGATTCCGTGAATCATTTGATGATATTGTTAAAAGTCAGATCCTAATTTAGAAGCTCTGTGGTAGGGCCTAAGATTATGCATTTCTAACAAGCTCCTACATGATGTCAACATCACTGGTTCTCAAAGTACAGTTTGAATCACAAAATTACAGCATGCTGATATTTTTCATCTAAAGTGCAAACAAGACTCCTGCTAATGACAAGGTGAGGTTTGTAAAAGGAAGGAAGGAAGGGAGGGAAGAAGGAAAAAAGAAAATAAGGAGGAGGAGGAGGGACATCAGTAGAGCTGAGAGAATTGATGATACTGCAAGAAAAATGAGAAGAAATGTGCCCTAAGGAGAAAAGAAGCATGGATAAGTAGCAGTTTGTTAGCAACATAACCTTAGTTGCTTTTAAGTCACATCTGTGTCAAAGGATACTTATCCCTCCCCATCTAGAAAATATTATAAAGTGATTTTTTAAAAATTGTTAGAATTTGCCAAAGTTTAGTATCAAAGAGCCAATGTGAACAAGAGAGACATAAAGGCTTTTCTCTTGAACCCAAAGGTTTTATTTTATTTAACCAATGTAATGAATGTTATAGAAGGATACTGTTGGTACATTTGTAGCAAGATGGTCAATACTTCTTAAGGAGTAATACTGAAATCCAAAATAACATGAAAAAAATTTTTTTTCTGGCAAAAATAAAGAGGAATTCAAGAGACCCAAATCTATCTCTCCTTCTATGGGATTTTAGTTTTTAACATTATTTTGCTTGGTTTTCAACACTAGACTGAATTCTTACAGGCTGAGTAGTTTTTAGTGTGGTCCTGCCAGAAAGGTGGTAACCTCCATGACCTCTCCAAGTCCTTTCCAACTCTCAAATTCTACGGCTGTTTCTCCCTTTATCTGTGAAGGCTTAACTTGTCTTTTCCTATTGCATTCAACTCAACAAATACCAAGCATACTTCGTTTTTGTAAATTTACTGTTACTCATTTTCATTCAATTATTTATTTTTTTCCATCAAATTGTTTCAAAATGTTTTCAAACGTAACTAAAAGAGAAAATAACCAAATGCCCATAAATGTATTCCATTTTAAGAAGCAACCTCTGGTCTATATACTCTCTTTCTCATCATCTAAACATGGTCATAGACAAGGAAATGACTAGGTTAATAGTAGAAAATAATCATTAACCAGGAAAAAAATCAAAGGCAAGTTATTTTTAACATTATTTTACCTAGGTAGTTTAGTTCTATCAAATATATGTTCTGGTGCCAAATTATGCCAAAAATTTAACTTTTACTGCTTTTATATAACATGTATATGAGTACTAAAAAGTAATTATGATTACTGAGACATTCTATGACAGCCATAAATAATTATTTTCATTTTTCATTCAGATATCCCAAGTGTTTTAATATTTCACAATAATTAACTCATTGATNCTGGTGCCAAATTATGCCAAAAATTTAACTTTTACTGCTTTTATATAACATGTATATGAGTACTAAAAAGTAATTATGATTACTGAGACATTCTATGACAGCCATAAATAATTATTTTCATTTTTCATTCAGATATCCCAAGTGTTTTAATATTTCACAATAATTAACTCATTGATCCTTACCTACTCTGATGGTACAGGTAAATAATCTGATTAACCTTGCAATGCTGCTTTTTTTTTTTTTTTTAAGATAACTGTAAAATGGCTTGCAGTGCTGTTGTGTTTTTGGGGACAGGGATAATAGTCAATTCTTGATTGTTACAGTCTTCACTGAGACTATTTACCACCAAGTCTCTGTGAATGAATTTCTGAAAAATTGACTGATATTTCTGTTTCTAGTTGTTGCAATTTTTTCTTTGTTTTTCAAAGTTTATTTTTAAGCAGACCACATCTTGCTTGCCTTCTTACCCTGTCAGCAGTATCTTTTTCATAACTTGTTCATTGGTCTTCTATCTGGCTCACCTTGTTACCAAGCTTTTCTGCTTGAACATTCTTCTGGTTGAATGCTTTCTCTTAGTATTATTATACATTGAATTCTTCCTTCAAGGCAGAGTATCTTATTGTGTAATATAAAATTTTACTCCATTTTGGCTAATTTTACTTTAAAACTAAGTCATTTGTTCATCCCAGAGGACAATAAACTGAATACTAAAACTTCTGTTCCCTTTCTTTTTTTCTCTTGAAAAATCATCCATATACATTTTAGGAGGAATCATCTTCTCCAAACCACTTGCCTAAGATATATCTTGAGCATAACCCATGAGCATGCTAGCAGTGCCAGTTTGGTTTTTTTAAAGCTCTAATACTTTAACTACTTCTTCATATGCCAAAGTCATTCACTGTTTTGTTCATAACTTCTTTTATAACACAGTCCCTGGAGAAGAATGACAAAAAGTTTAACTTTTTAAAGTTAAACAAGTTTTAATAAAAATTTAAATAAAAATTTAACTTTATTTTAGCCAAATAATTCTTTTTTTTCATCACGTTGAAAATCAGAGCCAAACATCCCAAAGCTTAACTATCAGTAAAGTATGTTTTTGGAATGGAGTTGACAGGGATAGCAGTAAAAAATACTGTACAAAAATCTTGAAATAAAATTTAAAAATTAAGGCTACTTATCCATATATTTTTTCAAATTAAGGCCCACCTAGAAGATTTGGTCCCATCTGTGAACTTCTAATAAATGTGAATCTTATATAGGAATCTCTTGAAGTTATCCTCTGCTTTTTGCAACTTCCCTGTAAATAAACTGAATCCAGTGCTAATAGTTTTGCAGAACACTGTATAACATGAATTTAGAATTAAGTCCATTTGTTTGTTTTTATTCTTTCATGTATCCTTCTAGATCAGAGAGATACTAAGGGAGTCCTTTTTTCTAAATCTTCCTCACCCTCTGTAATCTTGCAAGGTAACTAGTTAAAGAAAAAAGTAGCATATGTAGCTAACATACAGCAAATTGGTAAATATAACCTGGGAAATTATGCTAAAAGAATAAAGACATTAAAGTACTGGGCAAGGAGGAGAATATCTAAAGGCATAAATAGCAAGATGATTGAAAAGATGATCTACTAGGTCATTGGTCCTATCTTTAATTTTAGTTTATCAAGGAAGATTTTCATAGTGAAACTAAAAAATTTCTTCCATGTGTCAAGCATTTCTTCTTTGTGCATATCTGATATGTTTCTCAAAATGTATACCAACAATCTTTCTGCCAGTATAGCTAATCAAGTTCATTCCTTACTAGTCTGCTAGGAAACCACTACAGCTTCAGAAATGGACAACAGAGAGTGGAAGAAAAAAAGGGGTAGCCAAGTCCCCATTTTAAGGTCTTAAAAAATGTACAGTTTTGTCATTATTTAATTGCTAAAAGTTAGATATGTAAACCCATTATATGTGGACCACCTCAAAAATTCTCCTGTAAGGGAGAATATTTATTTAACTTTATCAGTTTAATTTTCACAGGAAAAAAAGAAAGATGTGGGAAAGTCTTGACTGACTGCTCAAATGTGAATTATGGTAGCCCTTAGTTTTCTACAAGTATGTTGTGGCAGTTTTGCTTATGGTTACGTCTCTTCTCAGCAACGTTCTTTTACTTGCCACCATTCAGTAACGTGGCTTCAGTAACAGTGGTAAACCATCTGCCTGCCACTGCAGGAGACACACGGATTCAACCCCTGGGCTGGGAAGATCCCCTGGAGTAGGAAATGGCAGCCTGTCCCAGTATTCTTGCCTGGAAAATTCCATGAAGAGAGGAGCCTGGACAGCTACAGTCCATGGGATTACATAGAGCAGGATACCACTGAGCACGTACACACACCATGCACTATTCAGTAATATAAGCACTGTTTTCAGTTATAAAATCCACTCTTTCAGAATTATATCTTCCAAATAGACAGTTTATTTATAGATTTACTAGTATATCCAAAACCTTATGTGCTGAATCTCTTGACTCTAAATCCATAATTCTTTCTCAATAGTTTCTCTAAATTCTCAATGGGAAGAAAAAGAACTACCCAGCATTTCCAAAGAAAAAAAGCGAGTATCTCCCAAGTAAAATTTTAAACACATACACAAAAAATTAGAAAGTGGTTTCTCCTAAACCTCCTGTCAGGACACATAAATGGGCCTTTGGTACCCACCTTTTTTTTTTTTTTAAATTTACTCTCCTCAAGCTATAGCTGTTTGAACAGTAGCCAATCAGTGTGCCATCCCCAGGCTTATTTACCAGGCCTTGAGTACTCTTGTTATTGAGTATCTAGTTGTTCTATAACACATTCTTTTTTTCAGGTAGTAATAACTGCTGTGAAATAGAGACTAGGCTGAGCATAGACGAGTGCAGAGAGGCATTAGGACATTTATGCATCCTGCCACATTCTCATTGGCATGTGGTTGTGGTGACAGTAGGGGCAACCTGTTTTGACTTTCCCCACCCCTACAGTAGGTAAGTGATGACACAAAGTAATGCTCTTTCCCTTCCTACTAGGGAAGCAGAAGAGTACTTCTTTTATCTGCCCTACTCCAGGTAGTGCCAGCAGTGGGGTGGCAACACCTCCCTACTCTACTCTGTGGCAGCAGCACCTGAAAGGTGAAGTTCTTTTGACTCTCTTGGCTCTCTTTCAGATCTCTCAATAAGAGCCAATCACCCAACTAAGCTCTTACAGTTGCAGCAGTGGCAGCAAAGGCAACTTTGGAGGCCCTCAAACTCTTTTGTCTTGCTGTCTAACCGCAACAAAAATTAACAATCCTCTGAGGAACTCAATAAAAGAATTGAAAGAATTAGTAAACCTGAAGATAGAACAGTAAAATTATTCGTATTGAAATGTATAAGAAAATAACAACTTTTAAAAGTGAACAGAGCCTCAGTTACCTGTAAGAAAATATGAAAATGTCTAACATTCACATCATAAGAGTCTCAGAAGGAAAGGAGAAACAGATTGGCACAAAAAACATTTGAAGAAGAGTGGCTGAAATTTTCCAAAATTTAATGACAGATTCCAAATTTAGCAGATCCAAGAAACTCTGCAAACCCTAAGCGAGAAACAAGATAGACACAAATAAACAAATAAAGAACTTAAAAGCAGTCAGAGAAAATAATACATTGCTGAGAAAAGGAATAATGATTGGAATGACTATGGATTTCTCATTAGGAACCATGGAGGCCATAAGACAATGGAACAATATTTAGAAAGTGATGACAGGAAGAAATTGTCAATCCAGAGTTTTATATCTAATGAAAATATACCCTTCAGAAGTGAAAACAAAATAAAAGAATTTTCTGGTGAGGAAAACTTATGACACTTTCTAAATAGTAGATCAGCTTTAAAAGGAATGCTAAGTTCTCCAAGTGGAAAGGAAATAACAGGAGAGGGAAACCTGAAATATGACGATTGAAGAAAGAGAGAAAGGGTGAATTCTCTAGATAAATGAAATATATAGGGTAGTCAAACTACATTTCTTTAACCGGTGATAGTTGAACTGAAACTTTAATGAAATAAAGGTGTGAAGCCTAGAGACAGCTAAGTGGAGTACATTCTAGGCAGAGGGAATAATATGAGCAATGGACCTAGTTGGGAGTGTTTTTGAGAAACTAAAAGGAAGCCAGTGGAAAAAGTGAGAAAGGTGATAAGAAACAAATTATAAGATGTAGCCAAGGGTTTTTCTCATTAATTTATCTGTTTGATAGGTAGAATCATTTAAGCTATCATGAGGATTTTGGATTTTATTTTAAATATAAAAATAAGCTTTTGAAAATTTTTATGTAGGGGAGGGACATAATTTAATATATACCTCTGGTTGCTACATGAAGAACAGACTGCAAACGGGCAAGAGTGAAAGCAAAGATACCAGCTAGGAGCATTATAGATGTTGAGGTGAGGTTCATGGTGGATTGGACTATGCTTATAACATTGGAATTATTAGTTTGGGATACATTTTGAAGACTGAGTTTGACACAATTTAATTAAGGATTCTAAGTAATTAGGCCAAAAATACCTTAGAGAGAAAAGATTTATGGGAAGTTATCAATATCAATAATTCAGATTTAGACACACAGGTTTGAGATACGCAGTAAATATACAAGTGGAGATATCACTTAGGCAGATGAATACTTGAGTTCGGAGTTTAAGGACTAGATCAAGGCAGGGATAAAAATCAGACAATTATAAGCATATTAAAAAATTTAGAATAAATGGTAAGGTTTCCTATCCAGTGACCACAAAAAGATAACACTGAGGCTTCAGTTCAGCTCAGTTCAGGCACTCAGTCGTGTCCGACTCTTTGCGTCCCCATGAATTGCAGCACGCCAGGCCTCCCTGTCCATCACCAACTCCCGGAGTTCACTCAGACTCACAGCCATCGAGTCAGTGATGGCATCCAGCCATTTCATCCTCTGTCGTCCCCTTCTCCTCCTGCCCCTAATCCCTCCCAGCATGAGAGTCTTTTCCAATGAGTCAACTCTTCACATGAGGTGGCCAAAGGACTGGAGCTTCAGCTTTAGCATCATTCCTTCCAAAGAACACCCAGGACTGATCTTCTTCAGAATGGACTGGTTGGATCTCCATGCAGTCCAAGGGACTCTCAAGAGTCTTCTCCAACACCACAGTTCAAAAGCATCAATTCTTCAGTGCTTAGCCTTCTTCACAGTCCAACTCTCACATCCATACATGACTACTGGAAAAACTATAGCCCTGACTAGACGGACCTTAGTCGGCAAAGTAATATCTCTGCTTNTTGGATCTCCATGCAGTCCAAGGGACTCTCAAGAGTCTTCTCCAACACCACAGTTCAAAAGCATCAATTCTTCAGTGCTTAGCCTTCTTCACAGTCCAACTCTCACATCCATACATGACTACTGGAAAAACTATAGCCCTGACTAGACGGACCTTAGTCGGCAAAGTAATATCTCTGCTTTTGAATATGCTATCTAGGTGGGTCATAATTTTCTTCCAAGGAGTAAGCATCTTTTAATTTCATGGCTGCAGTCACCATATGCAGTGATCTTGGAGCCCCCAAAAATAAAGTTTGACACTGTTTCCACTGTTTCCCCATCTATTTCCCATAAAGTGATAGGACCAGATGCCATGATCTTCATTTTCTGAATGTTGAGCTTTAAGCCAATATTTTCACTCTCCTCTTTCATTTTCATCAAGAGGCTCTTTAGTTCCTCTTCACTTTTTGCCATAAGGGTGGNGGGCACCTATTGACCTGGGGAGTTCCTCTTTCAGTATCCTATCATTTTGCCTTTTCATACTGTTCATGAAAAGCCACACTGAGGCTTAGTCCCTCTAATTAAGTGATTTGGGTTAGAGGAATAAAAACACACAACTTTCTATTTGTTAGCAAATGTTTTCAAGATATAAGAAAATGGTCAATTAAAAAATCACAATAACAAATATCACATAGATACTAAGAAGTAAGTATAAAACACTAATAAAATAGAACATAGTAAATTGCCTGAATAGAGTGAACTCTTGATTATAACAACCTCAAAAGTTACCTCACAGTGTGTCTACAGATTTTTCCCTGGCGGTGCAATGGATAGAAATTTTTCTGCCAATGCAGGCAACACAGATTCTACTCCTGGTCCAGGAGGATTCCTCATGTCTCAGAGCAACTGGGTCTGTGTACCACAAAAACCAAGCCCATGCTCCAGGGCCCATGAGATAAAACTGCTGAAGCCTGTGTGCCTAGAGCCTGTGCTCTGCAACAAGAGAGGCCACCACAATGAGAAGCCCACACACCAAAACAAAGTGTAGTCTCTGCTCAGCACAACTAAAAAAAGCCGCACAAAATAATGAAGACCCAGCATAGCCAAAAATTAATAAACAAATAGGTAAATCAATAATTTTTAAAAAATGTATCTATATGTTTTACTCACAAAATCCCAGGAAGACTAATGTTCATAAAGTACTCACTGATTGTAATGACCATATAAAAAGCATGGAGTTCAACACGTCTAAAAGCATTATTTAATGATCAACACAGCTCTGTAAGTTATTTTTACTTATCCAGATAACAAAATCTGACTCAGTAAGGTTAAATGACTTGCCCAACATCATATAAGTGATATAACTAATGGCAGAAGTGAGTAGAAGGGGGGATTATAGAAAAGGAAATGAAAAAGCAATTGGGTCAAAGTCTACCTATGGAAGCAGGAAAGCACAGAGGAGAAAGGGACGGGGGGGGGGGGGGGGGGGGGGGGGGGGAAAAAGAGAAAGGGAAAAGGGAAAACGGAAAAGCAGTCGACACTCCCTGGAGTTCAGAAGTACAGATTTGCATGCGGTCTCATAAAGAACACCCCTCCCAAGATAGGCTGTGGTTGGTTGGTGTGGTAGTGACATCAGGGGTGGTGAAGGACAAAAATGTAAGTGTCCACATGTCCCGGTTCCTGGCACTGGGTGTGGATGTCCAAGAGTAACTGGAACAAATTTGGACCTAGATGTTGTGTAGCCATAATAAGCATTAATTCCAAAGCAGAGAGTCCAAGACAGGACTCTTGAAAAACAAAAAGGAATAATATTATCTTTCATGAAAATTAGTTAAAAGTAATTACTCATAAAATGGTTGTCCCCTGAGTCCTGAGGAGCAACTGGCCCTAATAAACTTGTCTGTTTCACCCTGAGCCAAACAAAACAAAAATTATTTTGATTTTTACAAAATCAAACAAATAAATTATCAATCAAAATCTCTGCCAACTATGGAACAGAATCCTTAGGAGAAGCAAATGAAACTCTGAGTATGAAAGTTAATACTAAGTCTGAATCACTACAGGGATGAAAGATATTCTATTTAGTATTTGGAATCCACTGGAAAATGTAAAGTTCTGGATCAAGGAAAGATAAAGATTTGGGATAAAAATCATGGTTTTCATAATAATCCTTTTCAGAAAGAAAAAAGTAATGGGAATTAATTACAGCCATTTCAGGATCCATAAATATACTCTATATTGTGAATATCATATTTAAATAAAAGAAAAATAACAGTAAGAAAAAAACACAGTTTGCACATTCTAGCTTGAATTTTTTTCTTTGCTTTTTCGTGTATAAAGTAAGTGAGGCATAAAATAATACTGTGGTAAACTGCCGTATCTCAAAAAGTATAATATAGAATATAGCAAAGTAAAGTAATACATACTGAGTGATCACTAATGGTTACATTATACTTTTCATATTTAATTTACATTTCCTCCACAATTTACCCTTTTTTAGCCTTTACCATTTATAATTTATCCCGTTTCTAATGAATTGAATCTCCTCAGTTATACACAGTTTCTAAAAATGCTTGGTAACTATCCTGCTGTTTTCTGCAGAAGAGGTTTTTGTAAAACAGTCAGAGATTCCTAAACATGCTTCTAATAAATGCCTTACACCCTCAGAGATGTTTCCTGAGCTGTTGTCCAGGTTAATACTGAAGAATAGGGTTTAATGATTTGTCCCTTGAGATTTTTCTGTTGGTTCCTGGGAATGTATAAAGTCTACGATAATCCTTTTATTAAATGCTTGTGACATGCTTTGTTACTATTGATGTATTTCTTTTTTAAAAAGGTAATTTTCCACTATTCTTACTTCTATCTGCAACAACTTTTGTTAAGAAAAAGAGAAAGGTTTCATTGTATATCTATCAAGTTGTAAACAGACAATTGTTATTTCAACAGATACCTAAACATACACAATCCAAGCATGGCCTCTCTTCTATTTAAATACACTGGATTTTGCTTCCTTGAGGAAAGAAATTTCTTGTACCAAACTGTGTAACATTAGAGTCCTATATATACTACAAATAAATCAATTTATCATAATATTTCATTTCCTAAAATGGTTTGATCTCCATTACATAATTTTCATTTTTATGTATCCAAAAATGTTCTCAATATTAGTTTGTGAAGAAGAGAAAGACAGGAATTTATGTCAACAAAACTAGACACAAAACCCAGCAGCTCATGGGAATGCAGGTGATTAATTCATGCTTTGGCACAATTCTGCAGCCATTAGGAGGTGAGGTCTGAGTTCATCGTAGCATGCTTGATGCTATGTGGCTTTGGCCAAGTTCCCTACTCAATCAAGCTTCTGTATCATGAAATGAAAGTGTATGAACTTTCTGTAAACATCACCTATGAATCTATGAGTTGCCTACTGAGGAAGGCATAGATTGTGACAGTTAGATTTATTTGGTTACCAACAAAGGCAATTGATTGGCTAGTTTACAGAGGAATGGAATTTATCAGAAAGATACTGTGCACTCCACAGAAACTATAAAGTTGGACAATCAGGCCCTAAAAAGAATAAGAGAGAGAGTAGCTCCCAGGTTCCATAAAAAATAAAGAGCAACTTCTTCCAGGAGCCAGTTTTTGTGTTTCTTGTTTTGTTTTTTGTTTTGTTTTGTTTTCCCTATCTTTGCAACATTTTCTCCTGTTAGAAGAAGAAAGAGTTCCATAGTGGTACCTGAGGATATTGGCTAGAGGGCATTGAACCCCCTTAATTAAAGTTTTCTTAAGTGGACTCATAATGATGAACAGTATTTATTTTGAAGAGCAAGGATCTTTTATTAATTACATTAAATAAGATTAGATTGACTAGAAATTAGACTATCATCTCAAGGTATATTCAGTGCTTCCCAGGTGGTACTAGTAAAGAATCTGCCTGCCAATGCAAGAGATATGAGACGCAAGTTCTGGGTTGGGAAGATACCCTGGAGGAGGGTGCAGCAACCCACTCCAGTATTCTTGCCTGGAGAGTCCCATGGACAGAGGAGCCTGGTAGGCTACGGTCCATAGGGTTGCAGAGAGTTAGACATGACAGAAGCAACTTAGACAAGCAAGATGAATTCAGAAGTGAAGAGCTGATTCTAAAAAGCAACAGAAGGAGAAGCATGAAACATTTAGTTGGTCTTTTAGTATTATCATTGTATTAGACTTTTTGAAATATGAACACCTCTTTTATGGAGACTAGGATTNTAGGGTTGCAGAGAGTTAGACATGACAGAAGCAACTTAGACAAGCAAGATGAATTCAGAAGTGAAGAGCTGATTCTAAAAAGCAACAGAAGGAGAAGCATGAAACATTTAGTTGGTCTTTTAGTATTATCATTGTATTAGACTTTTTGAAATATGAACACCTCTTTTATGGAGACTAGGATTAATATTACAAATGAAATTAATTTCCAAAGAGTAGAAAATAACTGACCACTGATCAAGAGAAATGGTGATTCCACAGAAGTTAGGCTCAAGCAGATACTTGGGTTAATAGATTAGTTTTCAAGCACTGAGAATAGCCAGAGGAAACATTTAGATATATTGTATTTCCTGGATTTTTCAAACAATTGAGAAGACTGGTGTGCTATTTTCTTCAAACAGGAAACTTTTAAAATTTGATGGCATACAATGCTGTTTTACTCGACAAGATTCTCTTTCAAATCACCTCTAAATTCTATGACCAGAGAACTACCATTTTGCCTCTCTCATTCATGTGTCCGTTTGTTTACTTGTCCATTCATTTGTTTTTAGCATACAAGCCCCCTACTAGGTATAACTATTTATATTAAGAAAGCATTAATAATAAGCACTGAGTGCCTTTGTTCTTCATAAAAGGCAGCTTGGACATCTGGGATGTGTGTTAGAAACCTACCAGAGGCACTTAAGAGGCAAAGAGAAGGCAAGCTCTGCAAATAAGGAGGCTGCCTGAGGTCTACTCTACTGAAACTCACTCTCTGGGTTTCTCCACCCAACGATCACACCTAAAATCCCTAGTGGCTGATGAAACTGAAAAACCGAATCTATATGCATTTTACATAAAAGCTAAAGCCCTGAATTTTTTTTTTAAGTCTTGATTTTTGTATCAACTCCCCACTCCCAATTATCTATATTTCTAGCTTGTTTTTGCTTGAAATATAGAACAAATATTTCATAGAGCTAGTTAGCCAAGAACTGTTATACATGTTGGACATGATAAATTGTGAGTTTTTCCTTCCCTCAGTTATGTCAGTGCCTCTTTAATTTCACTTCAAATTATTGATTTTATTACAAAAAGCTAAAAATTCAATCAAAACATTCTTTTTAATATAATAAAAAACACACCAGTAACCATTTTTAAAATTATATATCTATCTCAAACTTGAAGTTTCACAGCTCTGTGGTATATTGTAACATATTAAAATATTATAAAACTTAACAATATGGAGTAACCTGAATTTCTTATGGCAAAATTTTCTTTGGGTCACTGAATTTAATTAAAAGATTGTAACAAGCTCACACTTAAACACATAGAATATGCTTACAATTATTTTCATAATGTTTAAATATTTTAAGAGTAAACAAAATAGATGACCATTTTATTTGTTTGCACGACATTTTTTAAAGTCTGGCTGACTTTTTTCCCCACATTGGATCAACTTACCACTGAGCTTTATTTTATCACAGTAATGATGAATATTTTTCATTTTAAGTACATACAATCAATAGTTAAAATAAAAGTGTTCTAAAATTTAAAAATACAGAAAGAACCTCTGAATAATATTCCTCAAGAGTAGTATAAAGGTAACAGGGTGTAAGTAGTTTTCACATTTATCCTGGCATTTATAACATACACTGTTTGGATCATTATAGTAAAACATACAGTGACACCAAAGTGAAATTTCAGTTTTGAAATCAAAACTAAAAGCAAAGAAGTATGAGGCAGCAGTCACAAAATACGAATAATTTTAAGTAACTTTTAACTTGGAATGGGAGCATAACTATTTACTGATGGAACATTCCAAACTGAATTGCCCCAGGGCTGAGTGCCATTGCCTTTCCTGGTTTTCTTCCATCTGTCTCTCACTGTCTAGATTTTTATTTCAGACTTGTCAAATTTTCTTTTTCTCAGTAGTACACATTTTTGACAGTAGAGGGCACTTTGAATTTAGACAAAGCCCACGAAATCTCTGAATCTTCATTCAGAGAGCTTTTGTTTGACTAGAAAGAAATAAAATGCAATTTTAGTGTACATTTAAAATGACACATTTTTAAACTATGTGATGCTAAAGTTTGTTTCTGTCATGTGAAATCAGTCTCTCAGTATATATTATTTTATAAAAATACTGTAATATGCATTTCACAAAAATATCAGTGTCTTCTTAGAAAAGATCTGTGACACAATAAAATAACACACAAATTAGGATCAATCCATGAAAGAATAAATCTTTTATCTTCTTCTAGCCAAAAGAGCCAATGAAGAACAAAACTCCATGTCCATATTAACAGACACATCATAAACTACATCTAAATCCTAAAATTACACTGCAAAAATATAGTGTCTAAATGAAACTGGAGACACAGTGATTCTATTTACTCAACTCACCACAGAAATATAAAGACTTTCTCCTTCTTCCTCTTTTTATAGCTACTTAAAGAATATGCTTAACGGAATATAAATTTTCATATAATCTAACATATCATTTTATAAAAATTCCTTCAATTTCACATTGAAAAAAGTATTTAAATGATCTGATAGTCTATTAATTAATTGTCCTTAAGAGAATTCTTTTTAGAATTTTCTAAAACACAACATCATGTTGTTGAACTATATAAAGTAATTTACCTAAATGTAGTATAATTGTTTTTCTAATACAAATGAGTATCTTGATCACATTCACTTCTGTGACAAATGCAACGTCACTTGTAATTATTTTACTCCATTTCAAATAACCAAATAGTAAAATGTAATGCATTTTAAAACTTCAAAATAGACAATTACTTCTGTATACTTTAGTCACATAAAATAATTACCTCTTCTCATTTAAAGCACCAACTTCTTTCGCATTTAAAATATTTTAATTTCTTCATTTAACAGAAACCACTTATCCATGTGCACAAGTTGAAATTTTGAAGTTTGGCTTCCCACTCAAAAATGCACCTACTTATGGCTAATTATGAGGCTGGTAGCTTCCAAACTATGGGAAAATTCCCAGTTTTGCTGTACAGGCACTTATACTTTAAAAACAATTAATTTAAATCTCCAGCAAGTGAACAACTTGCCTAAACTCCAATTGTTAAGTAACCAAATGTATAAAGACATTGTAACTGTACAGAAGGGTTAAAGTTCATATATGTGAAATACTATAAACTTGTAGGGTAGAATTTAAAAGTCATATGGGATAGGCTTAATGAAGGCAAACAGGTTGATTATAAATGCCAAAAATGTACAGTTAGTTTTGCTTGAATATTTACTAGAGGAGAGAAATCCATACTAAAAAGGCTTATTGATTTTTTTGTTTACCTAATTAAGGAAAATAAAGTTGAATGCCTCCACTCACCCTGACTTCCAAAAACATGAGAAAAAAATATATATATATATTTATAAAGATATGTCTCACATATAGCCTTGCCTTAATTTTCATGAAAGAAAAGCAAATAAACAACAGTTGCCACTACTCTAAATGTANACACACACACACACACACACACACAGTCACACACAGAAGCTGCAATTCACTATCAAGCCCTGTTTTCACCAAACAGATGACTCTGTCACTGTTGAAAACTCCCTTTTTGCACAAGATAAAACTTCTAAGATCCTAGGATGGGACTTACTTGCAAAAGGAGTTCAAAGCTGCATTTTCTCTGGTGCATATGTGAATGCTGAGATAGTTTGGGCGATAGAGAGAGAGAGAGAGAGAGATTATATACAAAAGTACACACACACACAAAACCCTGTCGGTAAATAGCTGTCTCTCTTTTAACACCTGTTTAAACAGGAACTTGTTTTTGTGGGTCAGTTTGTATGATTATATCCAGAATTTCTTGCAGGCATTCTAGTGACTAGATTTAAAACACAGGAAAGGGGCAGAAAGCTGAGTCTAAAATGTATGAGGAGAATTTTCTAGTTTTTCTTAAAACCTGTTCACCTTTCCAAATAATTTTTCCTTGCCTTTATGCTGTGAAAGCGCCATTACCAGCTATGGAAAAAATAGTGCTAAGTGTTTTGTACAATTTCTTTTTGTGTGTGTGAAGCTTGAAAAGCCAAGAAAATAGGCAAAACACTGAATCAGGCCACCAGGGCCAGTTCAAATGCACAGAGAGACATTTTTACTGCATTATTTGAACTATTACTAAATAAAATGCTTTCTTCCTCGGAGCTTGGCTAAGTACTAATTTTCCAAAACATGAATACAAAGTCTGGTGGAAAGTCAGAAATAATTTAAATGCAGGACTACACCATTGTACCCTCTCAAATTAACAATGTTTCCTTCACCCTTCCCTACATCCTGAGTGTACAGACTCAGATTACACTAGGAGGGCCTGAAATGTCCAGGAAGCCTTCCACTCTAGAGGTTTGAGACTATAAGGGACAAGTTTAAACACTGTTTTCTCTATGAATGTGGAGACTAGAAATGATAAATTGAAACAGTTTCTGGCAGTGCCTAAGAAGTGACTAACTGACAAGTTAAAGAAATTGCCCTACAACAATTTAGTTTTTAACATTAAAATAATTTTACTCTTCTTTTTGAAACAATTATTTTGCTCCTTTGTGTTTCCACAACATGCTGTGAACACTCACAGGCTTGAACCCACAACCCAGAACATACAATAACAATTATGCATACAAAACTACTTAAGGTCTTTACTAAGTAATTCAGCACCATTTTTCTCAAATCGGTATATAAAGCTCAAATTTTCCATAGTAATTTTTCACAGTTGCTAATACTGTCTCTGCTTAGCACAGCATAGATGATAATTTAAAAACATCAGCCTATAGGTAACAAATTTTTCTCTGCTGTTTTTATGTGATGATTAAAGTTTGGGGGTTTTCCTTCTTTTTAAACTCTCCATTTTGTTTGGAATTCATGGATAAAGATAAATCTGTAGATAAACCTGGATACTCTTTATCATTGTCACTAGCTTAGTGACTTAGCAGCAGCAGCTTAGTGGTGGTCTGCCATTTTTATTGAAACTTGGGCACCAACTGCTGGTTAGAAATTTTTTCATGGAATTCTCTGTACTTTAAGTAAACTACTACTTCAAGATCTACCATGTGTCCCTCATTCATCTTTAAGGCACAGAATCTCATGTACTTTCTGTGAGCCCTGACTCTGAAATATCTGTCTCATATGCAGTCTCTAGCACTCTCTGAACTCAATGCAGTTTTATTAATGACTTTCAGCAAATTAGGGCAGAAATATGTTTTGAAGGTTTGTGCTATGATTCATCTTAAGCAAAAAAAAAAAAAAAAATTAATTTTGAAAAATCAAGCCTATATTCATTTTCCACTCTTTTTGCCAGAGACTAGTTTTAAAATGTTTCTGTGTGGGTTTCACATAATGAACATCACAGAGGGGGAAAAAATTGCTGTTCCCTTTGGCATTTCTCCTCTTAAGGTGGTAGAAAAGTACGCATCTGCTTTTCCCGTGGAGAGGGAGATAATATGATAACCTTCTGATTATATACATAAGCGGAAACTGATCAGCTTCTCTTGTGGTTCGCTTTTAAGGGCAAGTTCCAGTTGGATTGTGCTAATGCACATATTCATGAATCTCTCCAAACAGGATTCACGGCTCTCCAGGGAACCCTTGAAGTATGCATCATTGTTTCAATGAAGTATCTTCATTATAAAACATAGGGACTATAAAAGGTGAATACCATTTGCCTCAGCCTAATGTAATCTCTGGCCTGACTTTTCTCCACTCTGATTTCTTTCTTTCCTTCCTTTCTTTTGCCTGCCATCCTTCTCTTCTTTCTTTCTCTTTTTCTTCCTTTCTTTCGTTAATTTTTTTTTAACAAACGAGAAAAATGAGAAAAAATCAAATTAGGTATTAGACAAAATCAAGGAAAAGATATGCTTGCTTTCAAAGTCAAACTTAATCTCCTTTGAAATGTTATGTAGGTAGGGGTAGGAATCTTAACTCTAAAATCCAGAAATTCTTTTATTTCTACAAATGTTCTATTTGATAAAAAAGTAGCTAGCTTATGGAAATGTTTGGTCACTGGGTGTGCATAAGTTTCTTGAAAAAAATAAAGCCAAAGGTGGAAGGTATAAAAAAATTAAGTAGGTAAACACCATTAAAGCAGGCAAAGAGGAGAGACACTATCATCAGAACAATGTAAGGAAAAAAACAGGCACACAGATTTTTCATCTCATTGGCCTTACTGTAAAGGGTACAATATCTTGAACGGATCAGTCTTTTATTTGTACCAAATATAAATCCTAATGTTTCCCCCTCCTCTCTTTAGAATTCTTCCAGAGAACCTGAGATTTTAAGGAGTTCTACTAATGTGTGTGTTACAAAGAGGTCTTTATTAGAGAGGACATGAATGGAGGTCTGAGTGAGACTACAAAAGCCCTACACTGCACTCGGGTATAATGGGGTGCTTTATAGGGAAGGAACACTGTCTTTGGGGGATGAAGGACAGTTTAATACAACATCTATTGCAAGGGAACAAAGGAGTTATGTAGCTCACAAATTAGGGTATTCACATCCAGATATATTAGTGGTAGAGTGTAGAGGCTTGGAATTCAGTGTAAAATGATCTTGTCATCCAACAGAGCACACTGGAATGTGGCATTCCTTGGATGTAAGTTGTATGGTCATCAAAATAGATTGTACAAGTCACAAATAACTGACACTCAGTGACTCTCCAGCGATTAGCTTCCAAAGATAGTAATTCTTAGTGGCACTAAAAATAAGATGAGACATCTATGATTAACCAGGAAATGACAAATGCAATTCAAGATACTATATATTCCAGTTGTCTTAGCCCCTCAGTGAAAATTAATTAAGGATAATATTTTTTAAGAGGCATAAGGGGTACAGCACATACAACGTGGAGTCCATGATTTACTATTGCAGTTTAAGTCACCACTTCAGATGGACAGTCAAATCTCAAATCTCTATTGTTTGGTATACCATGAGATGAGAAAGGGAGACAGGATCTGAACAAAAATTCAAGAACTCAGCACCATGCTACAGGAGCTTCTTCTCAAGTGGACAGGCCAACCATAGTATGCTCCCTCCTCACCACTGAAATTAGCAAGGTCATGGCTAATTCCATGTTGCTAAATCCTCTAGATTTACTTTCAATCCTTGATTCACTGTTACTGTTTTACATCTGACATTTGTATTTGACACTGGTAACCAGACACACTCTGATCCCCTTCGCTTTCCCATACTCAATCTTCATTTTGCCCCAGACCCCTCTAGCCACTCTTTTTCACCTTGCTTCTTAGAATCCTTTGTCTTAGCCCACTCCTAAAAGGGAAGTATTCCTCTTAACTCTGTCTTCAAACATTTGTTCTGACTGTTCTAAACCTTCTCCTTGGATGACATCATCTGTTCTCGTGACTTTAATTTTCTGTGTAATGATGAGGTTACCCCAGCCCTGATTTCTCCTCTGAGCCCAAGCTCATGTGAACTCACTCTTTCATTGAAAACCACCTAGATCCCCCATAAGAATCCTGAATTCACTGTTTCCAAAGCTGAATTCATATGGTCCTCCCCCATCTTCCATATCTAACCTATGTCTGTCTCCTGTATGCTCAGTTTAGAAAACCATTATCACCCAAACCACTACTTAAGTCAGAAAGCTTTGAGTCATTCTTCTCTTGTATACTTTATTGTGAATCAGTCATTAATTCCTATCCTAAATGTATGGATTTCCCTCCAGATCCATCACCATTCTCTTGGTTCAAGTCACCATGATCTATCATTATGATTATTGCAACAGACTTATCCTGTTCCTCCTTATTGGTCTCCTTACTTCTAGTTATATATACTTTCAGCTAATGCTTTCTCCTCATTTTCCTTTCCAAAATACAAATCTGACTATGACAAAAGTATCATGTGTTTATGTAGAGTAGAGAAAGCAGGGAAGATAGATATTACATACAGCATGATACTCCTGTTGGTTCTATCATAAAAATATGATTTAAATTAGATTCTTCACATAAATTACTGCAACAGTCCCTATTCAGTCTCCCTATCTCATCTTTATTATCCTAGAGTCTATTTTTAAGGGAACTCTAAGAGTAACAGTGTTACCCCGAAGTCAGATTGAGTTGTGTCTCTACTCAAAAGCCTCTAGTGATTTTCCATTTCATTCAAACTCAAGTCCAACTCTTAATGGCCTACAAGGACCTACTTGACCCAGCTACTGATTTCATGTGCTTTCATCCCCCACCATTCTTTCTCTAGTTCACCACAGATTCAACATTTAGAAGCATAGAACAAGAAAATCGAGTTGACCAATGCCAGGGTAATTTTGGGACTGTATCAAGGTTCTATAATTACCTGGTTTGGAAACCTTCAGCAAATTATTTTATCCTTCTGAGAATCAGCTTCTTTATCTTTCAAAATAGAATGAAATGCCCAGTTTAAAGGGCTTTTGTGCGGAAATCAGGTATATAATAAGATGTATGCCTGCCATTATAAAATTTTATTTTTCCCCATTTAATCACCTTCAAAAGCAATCCAAGGAGGATTTCTACTTTAAACTAGTACATTAATTTTTCCTGAAAACAGAATTATGTTTATTAATTTTTAAGCCTGGTAGTTCATATAATATCTTATAGTAGACCAGATTTCAAAATGAATCTTTGTGTTACTTTATCCTCAGAAAATTCACTGAATTGTCTTCACTTATCATTACAATTTAAAAACATATAAGACACTTTCTGGAAGTCCAGTGGTAAGACTGTGCTTCTGCTGCAGGGGCTGTGGGTTTGATCCCTGGTCTGGAAACTAAGATCCCCCATGTTATGGGGTGCAGCCAAATAAATAAATTTTTAAAAAACACATACAATCCTATTGTCTCTGATAATCTTGTTATAGTTTTCTCTTTTTTAATTTTCTAAAATGTTATAAGAAAAAAAATGCTGATATAACATACTGAATCAATTAATTGAGCTGTATTGAAATTCCTTCAGTAGAATGCTAGATTATACTCTGAGCAATGTCATAGGTTTCATATCATACATTAAAAGAAAAAGAAGATGAGTCTGTGCTCAAATCCTAATGTCAACTTTTACTAGTTCTGCAACCTTGAGAACACTGTATAACTACTCTGAGTCTCAATTTCTTATTCCATAAAATGTGCTTAATAAATAATAATCACCTCATAGGAAAGTTTTGAGAATTAAATAAGATATTCAATTAAGACAGCTCCATAATGGTAACTAACAGTAGCAGAGGAAAGAGTAATAATGGTAGTAGGATATTAGTCTCCTTATAGTAAGACTGGGATTTTGGAAAAGAATGCTGAGTTATCTTGAAAACTCTATATTATGATTGCTTTCTTCATTCTCTTAAGGGACAACCAAATATTTCTTCACCTTTTGATTTTTATAATTTTCTTAAATTCTCACATATGATTCAAACATAAAACCTGTTTTTGATAGAGTCAGGAAATCACCCACCATTTGATACTGTTTCTGAAAAGTCAAAGGATCACACTCAGATATCCTCAGCCAGATTTTTCTGAGGCCTAGCCAATTCATTGTCATATGAAGAAAACAGCCATCAAGAGACTTGATTTTAAAATATGTAGGTTTTATTTTCAGGTCTAACACTCACTAGTTGTAGGTACCTAAAAACAAAAACAACAACAATAAAAAACTAACACACAAATCCATTCACTGAATACCTATTAAGGGCTCTGGTGTCCACTGGGGGTAGAAGGCAGAGAAAAGGATACATCTCATGTAGTACCCGACTGTCACAGCCTAGTACAGTGGTGAGACATATACAAAGGTAAGTGTGTTCCTTCACTTATTTATTTTATGCAAATTTAAGAGCCTCCTGTGTATCAGACACTATTCTAGGCAATGGGGTGAGAACACTGAATAGTTAATAAAGAAACAAACAAAAATTTAAATCTCACTTCATTGAGCTTATATCCCAGTGAGTAGAAATAGACAAAAACCAAAATATATAAGTATGATATATGATATGTTATATATATATATGTATATATAAATCCTCCAGGCAAGAATGCTAGAGTGGTTTGCCATGCCCTCCTCCAGGAGATCTTCCCAACCCAGGGATTGAACCCAAGTCTCCTGCATTGCAGGCAAATTCTTTAAAGTCTGAGCCACCAGGGAAGCCATGTTATATAAGTTCTACACAGAATACAGTGCAAGGAAGGAGGAGGGAGGCCCAAGCCTTAAATACATTTATCTCATGAGACCTCACTAAGATGACATTCCAGCAAAGATCTGAAGAAGGTGAGAGAAAACTCAGGTATTTAGAGGAAGAGAATTCATGGAAAGAACAGCAACTACTAAGTCCTTGGGTCAGAAACGTGTGATGAATCTGGGAAGCAGTAGAAAGTTCTTATACCCAGAGCAGAGTGAGCAAGGGGATGAAATCAAAGCGATGGAAGAGAGGCAAGATTGTTCAGGGCCCCAGAGGCAAACTTGTGAACAGATGTCGCTTGATATTACAGGGACAGAATGTGCTGAAGATAGAGTACAGGAAGAGAAGGGCAGAATCAGGGAGATGCAGTAGCACTCTTGAAACAGCCAATGGGGGATGTGACATTGGAAGTTATAAGAAGTTATGACTTCCCCAGTCGTCCCGTGGCTAAGACTCCATGCTTCCAATGCAGGGGGCCTGGTTTGATCCCTGGTCAGGGAACTAGATTCCACATGCCACCACTGCAGCCAAAGATTCTGCAACTAAACATCCTGCTCGCCACAGTGAAGACAGAAGATGCTGTGTGCCACAACTAAGACCAGGTGCAACTGAGATGAACTAAAAAATAAATATGCTTTTTAAAAAGAAGTTATCTGATTCTGGGTAGATTTTGAAGGTAGAGCTGACTTCACTTACTGATGGATAGGAGGAGTAATGCTAATATCACATTTATCATATTACAAAACATGCAACGGTAGCCTGGGTCTCTTTTTTCTCTCTTACTACCTCTAAACATGCATACACCACAGGTTAATTTTGTCTGAGAGGTTAGGAAAGACAGCACAGGAAAAATGGCATTTAACACTGAGTTTGTTCTTAAAGAATGGCTAAAATTCCTGGCTGAGAGAAAGGAAAAAATATTACAGGGTTTTGCAATTAGTAAGTCATTGAAAACTTTGACAAAGTCAATGTCAGTGGGGGGTTGGAATATACTACACTTACAAAACATGTGAAGGCATCCGTCCATGGCCGGACAGGAGAAAGGCAAAGAAGCATGTACATGTGGGTGGAGCTGTGCCAGGAGCTTTTGGTTATATAATACAGAAACTAAATTCAAATGGCTTTATTTAAAAAGGAGTGCAAACTTGGCTACATCCAGGATCAGAAAATATTTTTTAGTTTGCTCTATTATTCTCCATTTCTTATCTCTGCTTTCCATTATATGTTGCCTTGATTCTGCTGACAGGCTTTCTTCACGAGGGAGTAAAATGACTGCAATAACTTCAGTAAAAAGAGAAACTTGTTTCTCCCATACTGTAATATTTCCCATGAATGGAAGAATTCCTGTTGCAAGGGAAAGGGCAATAGGGTTTGTTCAACCTGCAGCCCATGTCCGTCTCTGTGCCTCACATAGACACTGTGGAGTGAAGGAGAGGTGACTGATTCCCTAAGGGGAAATGGAAGTGTGGGGCACTTAAAAGAACAGATAGATACTCCAGTTGGCAAAGGATTTTAGGTCAGATAAAGGGCCTGACAAGCCCAGGGAAGAAGTTCGCATTTTATCTAAAATGCAAACAACAGATTTTAGGCTAAGAATTAACATGATAAAGTTCACATTTCTAAGAATTAGTGGTAATAAGGAAACAGTTTGGGTTGGGAAGAAGCTACTCAGTGTGGTCCCTTGTATCATTGTGTCCAATTCTTCATTCACCCCTGTATCCACTGCCTTTGTCATAGGACAAAAGAAGCACAGTGTATTTTCCCACTCCATGACTTTGAGTACAAGTCAACATAACTTGCTTTAGCAATTAAATAAACTATAAGTGGTGGGCTAATTCCCAACCTGTATCACAAGCAGCCATCAGAGTCTTTGCTTTCACTCATGTGACACTACAATTCCCATGCCTGGCTATATTCTTGTCCTAGGAAGAGGAAGAAAGACAGATGGATCAGAGTCAAACTGCCCCAAAGCTTACCTCAGTCTACATCAGCCAACAACCAGATGGAAAAATAAGCCAGCCAACATAAACAAAACACCTGAGCTCCGTCTAACATAAAGAGCTGACTCACTGATCCATGAGAATAAATTATTCCTGTTTTAAGCAACTGAATGTGGGGTAATTTGTTATAACAAAATTGTAAGTTTGGCCACAGTTACTTGGATACTGTGAGTGCTCTGATATTGAAGACTGCTAAAATAATAAGCAAGAAATAGCAGGCAATAAATCAAGACCGTCATAGAGAAGTTACGGGGGGGCATCTAAGTTATGATCGACACTTAGACAGTATCTTAGAATGATGAAAGAGTTTCTTATTTAATGAGGGTAGAAGTAGAGAGAACCATTGGGGGAAATATTGGAGGTGGCAATACCTAACTTTTGGGCAAACTCCGGGAGACAGCAGAGGACAGGGGAGCCTGGATGCTGCAGTCCACTGGGTCGCAAAGAGTCAGATACGACTTGGTACTGAACAACAATACCCAACTGGCTCCTGGAACTGGGAATCTACTTTAAAAGAACAGAACATAAGTGAGGCTGAAAAAATTAATATCGCTAGGAATAAGATGCAGAAAGTGAAAGACTCAAAATCCTAGAGAGCTCCAATAATAAGGAGTCATAAGTATAAGAAACAGCAAAACATTATGCTGCTAAAGTGAATGGAGAAAGCATTGGAATGCTTGATTTCGATACTCAATCATTCAGTTCAGTTCAGTTGCTCAGAGTGCTGAGCATTTTACATGAATTGGGATTCCCCAGGAATGGTAGTGGTAAAGAATCTNCCGGGAGTTGGTGATGGACAGGGAGCCCTCGCATGCTGCAATTCATGGGGTTGCAAAGAGTCGGACATGACTGAGCAACTGAACTGAACTGAACTGAACTAGAGGGCAGATTTGAGGTCAACTGAGCTTGCAAAGGCAGAAGAAATAGGGTTGAGGATGAGAGAGATCAGGAATTCCATTTTAAGAATGCTGACTTGAGATGTCTATTAGACATGGACAGAGAGATGTTGAATAGGTGGTTAGATGTATGAGTCCAGAGTCCAGAACAGAGGTCAAGATCAGAGATACAAATTAGGGAGTCCTCAAAAAAATGGGAGATTTATTAGCATATAAATAATATACAAAGTAATGACTCTGGATGAAATCACTAGGAAAGTAAATATAAAGGAAGAGGAAAGGGAAGGACAGAGCTTCAGGATTCTCCAATATTAAGATTTGAGTAGAAGAGGAGGAATAAGAAGAGAGTGATTGGCAAGGCAGGAAAAACAGTGTGTGATGTTCTTGAATTTGAATACAGTAAGCACACGAAAATAGAAGCATTGTATTACACAATGTTGATAATCAAGATGAACATCAGTAATTGATCATGGCGTTTAGTAACATGGAGATCATAGGTAACTGAGATAAGGGCAGTTTTGCGGAGTGACAGGAATGAAATCTTGTTTGGACCAGGTTTAAAATAATATGTTAAGGAGAACTGCATCATTTCTATCAAAGACAGTCACCTCAATAATTTTCTTTTTTTATTGTCTGTGACTCACCGTATGTGGTGGTTATTTTATTCTATTTTGTTTATTCCTATTTCAGCTATTTCAGAAAATGTACGTTTAAACTGAATAATGCCTCTATATACAACTTCATTTACCTTTTGATAGAAGCATATAAGAAGAAAATCTATCCAAATTTATGCCTTCATGGTTAGTGATTCACTGCAATTTTACTCACAAGCTCTTGACATTATTATTATAAACTTTAAAAAATATACAATTGGCTTTGCCCAAGCACAAAGCTTGAAGCACTTGACTATTTTAATTAAGACATGCTGAAACTCTATTTCAGTTTTGAGCCTTATCTACGGATCAGCTTTGATACTAGGAGAACACTGTGTATCTGGAGAATGAAAACTCTGTTCTTCAGAAGTGGTCCTAAATACTCATGGGTCATCAGGCCATCACAGATGGCATATGGGATGGATAGGAGGCAGTTCTTTGCCAGTTTTCAAAAGTTCGTTCCCTTAGGGATGGATGGTACTGTCAACTCAAACTTATCCCATCTGAAATCCTACCCAATACTTTAAATAGCTTCTGACACATTGGCAAAGAGATTAAAAGGAGGACATGGATTCTTAAAGGTAGGAGAGAAAGACTGTTGAGGGTTGGCAGGACAACGTAGCAAAAAATAAAAAACTGAAAGGAGATATTAAAGAGAACAAATTAAGGATACTAATTAATTTTTTTTAGATATTACATACTTTTCAAAATTGCATGTGACCAGTCCCCTCAAAGGGGCTTCCCTGGTGGCTGAGACAATAAAGAATCTGCCTGCCAATCCAGGAGACCTGGTTCTATCTCTGGGTAGGGAAGTTCCCCTGGAGAAGGAAATGGCTCCTCACTCCAATATTCTTGCCTGGAGAATCCCATGGACAGAGGAGCCTGTCGGGCTATGGTCCATAGGGTCGCAAAAAGTCAGACACAACTGAAGTGACTTAGCACAAAGAAACACTACAACACCAAGACAGAAAACAAAACAAGGCACAAAACAAACAAGGAAACACACAAACACACAAAGATAAAGGATTTGGGGCTAAAGGGCAACCATTCAAATCATAATTGATCCAATGACAAGTGTTATATATGCCACGAGCTGTTAAATGCTATAAATTATATTACTGAATCTTCATATTAATTCTGTGAGGAAGGTATCTTTAGTTCCTTACTTTTAGATGAAGAAATGAAGCCTTAGAGAACTTGAGTTACTTGTCTTAAGTTCACAGTGCTAATGATTATCAAAAGCTGGGATTCCAGTCCCTGGTTCAGTTCAGTTCAGTTCAGTCACTCAGTCGTGTCCCACTCTTTTCGACCCCATGAATCACAGCATGCCAGGCCTCCCTGTCCATCACCAACTCCCGGAATTCACTCAGACTACGTCCATCAAGTCAGTGATGCCATCCAGCCATCTCATCCTCTGTCATCCCCTTCTCCTCCTGCCCCCAATCCCTCCCAGCATCAGAGTCTTTTCCAATGAGTCAACCCTTCACATGAGGTGGCCAAAGTACTGGAGTTTCAGCTTCAGCATCATTCCTCCCAAAGAAATCCCAAGGCTGATTTCCTTTAGAATGGACTGGTTGGATCTCCTTGCAGTCCAAGGGACTCTCAAGAGTCTTCTCCAGCACCACAGTTCAAAAGCATCCATTCTTCAGTGCTCAGCTTTCTTCACAGTCCAACTCTCACATCCATACATGACCACTGGAAAAACCATAGCCTTGACTAGATAGACCTTTGTTGGCAAAGTAATCATGGCAGACTCCAAAGTTGATACTCTTAACCACTTAGACTTTAAATTGCATAAAGTGTACATCATAAAGTCTCATACAATTAAAAGGAGCTTGAAATCAGAGTCCTAATGGCCAAAGAAAACAATAAACCACATTACAATATGTTCAGATGAAACAAACAAAACTTATTCTTAGGAAAAGTAAAATCTTCACTCCCCTGTCCCACAGCCACATACACACCTTCATTTATTCCTGAAAAGGATATGTAAAATGTAGTGGATTCTATCCTCAACAATATCTTATAATAAATATAATACCAAGTTTTGTATAGTTTTTGTTCATTGAGTCTCTCAACACAAGTTGATGCAAAAATCCAAAATAGAATCCTTTAAATGGATTTCAGGTTATGGAAGAAGTTGCTGCTGCTAAGTCGCTTTAGTCATGTCTGACTCTGTGCGACTCCATAGACAGCAGCCCACTAGGCTCCTCCGTCCCTGGGATTCTCCAGGCAAGAATACTGGAGTGGGTTGCCATTTCCTTCTCCAATGCATGAATGTGAAAAGTGAAAGTGAAGTCGCTCTCTAATGGTCTGCTAGACACAAAGTTAACATTGAGTGTATTTAGGATATCTCGGTGGATGGTTCTCAACTGGTGACAGACTTCATCATTTGTCTGCTTCATCACCTGCTTGCCCCCTAAAAGGTACAAATATCTCAGGACGGAAGCATGAATTATGAGGCATATTCAAAATTATTATTTAACATTCACAATATTAAATATTATTATTAGAATGCAATATTACTAGAAAGTAAAGCACAACTTATTGATTGGCAGAAATATGCAGAAAATAATTATATTCAATAGATAAGCCTTTAAGATTCTAAAAAAAAATGAGACTTTTATGAAGCAGGAACATAGGTTTAAAAAGGTTGGAAAACACTGATTCTGATGAGTTCGACCACATATTCTTTGCACAGCACTCATTGTAGCAAACGTGAGATGAAATCTTGAAATTTTGTGTTACTGATTAAGAGCAGATACATAAGCTTTAATGATGAAATGAGCCAAAAATAAAGTTTCCATCCTCTCATAACAATTCATAAGTCTAAACACAACCTTAATCTAAGCAGATCGTCCCACTTTCACATAGAACTAGGCCACAGGAAAGTTTACGTAAAACAAACAAACAAAATTATCTTTTCCAAATAGTCCTGAGTCCACTTTATAGACAAGCAGCTATTTGCACTCTTACATATCTCCTCCTTCAAGATTAACATTCTGAGAACAGGTGTACTTAGAGAGTAGTTCTGTTGATCATCATTTGGGAGCATGATCATCATGTAAAGAATACTCAATTTTATAAGAGTTTTGTAAGAATTTAGTAGGCAGCTAAGGTCTTGTTGTCACTTGTGAATACATGCTCTTTCTTAACCCTTCCTTAAACAAAAATCATTCTAAACCAAACTATCTTCACTCTGTTTTGAAGACAACGTGGTTTGCCATTCTACACAGTACACAGAAAGAAAACTGGCAAATTTGAGGCCAACTTGATGAAGACCAGATAATTTCAAAGAAATTTGTTTTATGTCTCTTCATAGACATGGGCCTAAAATAAACAAAAAATAAACTTAAAATAAAGAGGAAGTTTAATAATAACATTAGCTCAGAATAACATTAGCTTAGTCTCTTAAAATCTCGGGCAATAGATTTGTTTCTTGGTTCTAATTGTGGTAAATAGACAGTTGTCGTGTACCTATAAACACTTGAAAAAAATCAAACAAAAGAATGCTTAGAAGCTAAATAATTGCAGCTCTAACTCTGTTTTCACAAGCTGTATATTTCCAGCCCAGAATCAGAAGGCCAATTTTCTCTCTCTACACACCACTCTTGCTTTCAATCTTGATCTATGGTTCCTAAGCCCAAAGCTCAGTCTGTTTTCCTGGTGGGATGTTATTGTTTCCCTTCCATCAGTAAAAATTATATAAGAAAACCCCCAGGGTGAATGGTTAGGTGCGTATTGCTGAACAACAAGGTCTCTTGGATCCTACATGTCTCAGTGGCACTCTTAGCCATTAGCACTTGCTCCTGCTACCCACATACACCAACAGCTCCCTGTGATTTCACAGCTCCTCCAAAGAATGGCAGCTTTTTATAGAATCCTGAATAGCTATAGGAATCCTTCACTACCTAAAATCAACTCTAGCCTCCCTTAACAATTTCAGAGCTAATGCTCAAATTCTATTTAATGAATGAAGTTTTAACAAGCCTTTATGCTCTCCCCAAAACTCCAAGGACAACATCAATGTTGTATAGTTTTCTGTAGAAATAAGGTCATAGTACTTTTGATCTGTGGATGCCTTTGACCATATGGATCACAACAAACTGTGGAAAATTCTTCTAGAGATGGGAAAAACAGACCACTTTACCTGCCTCCTGAGAAATCTGTAGGCAGGTCAAGAATCAACAGTTAGAACCAGACATGGAACAATGGACTAGTTCAAAATTGGAAAAGGAGTATATCAAGGCTGTATATTGTCACCCTACTTATTTAACTTATATGGAGAGTACATCATGCAAAATGCTGGGCTGAATGAAACTCAAGCTGGAATCAAGATTGATGGGAGGAATATCAGAAACCTCAGATATGCAGATGACACCACCCTTATGGCAGAAAGCAAAGACGAACTAAAGCGTCTCTTGATGAAGGTGAATGAAAGTGAAAAAACTGGCTTAAAACTGAACATTCAGAAAACTAAGATCAAGGCATCTGGTCCCATCACTTCATAGCAAATAGATGGGAAAATAACAGAAACAGTGACAGACTTTATTTTCTTGCCTTCAAAATCACTGCAGATTGTGACTGCAGCCATGAAATTATAAGATGCCTGCTCCTTAGAAGAAAAGCTATGACAAAATTAGATAGCCTATTGAAAAGCAGATATCACTTTGGTGACAAAGGTCCATATAATCAAACCTATGCTTTCTCCAGTAGTCACATACAGATGTGAGAGTTGGACCATAAGGAAGACTGAGAGCCAAAGATTCAACACTTTAGAACTGGGGTGTCGGAGAAGATGTTTGAGACTCCCTTGGACTGCAAGGAGATCAAAGCAGTCAATCCTACATAAATCAACCCTGAATACTCACTGGGACTGAATCAGAAGGAATGATGCTGAAGCTGAAGCTCCAATACTTTGGCCACTTATGTGAAGAGCCAATTCATTGGAAAAGACCCCGATGCTGGGAAAGATTAAGGGCAGGAGAAGGGAGCAACAGAGGATAAGATGGTTGGATGGCATTATCAACTCAATGGACATGAATTTGAGCAAACTCTGGAAGACAGTGAGGGACAGGGAAGCCTGGCGTGCTGCAGTCCATGGATCACAAAGAGTCGGACACTACTGGGTAACTGAATAGCAAAAAGAACTTTTGATATATAAAATGAACATGAGTTTCTATCAACTACAGTGTCAGATGTCTAGCTATTTTCCTGGACCTGTTGCTGCTGCAGCTGCTGTTGTTGTTTCAGGCAGACTAAACAGACATTTCTGTATCTCCCTCCTGGCAATGATCAAATACAAGTATCTAAACCAGAAATTTCTTTTGTCTTGCCAGTTGTAAATTAAGACTATGAAACACCCCTGAGCCAATTATAGCTGAATAACCTAAAGCTAAAACTATATTTACTCTACAAACATACAAACACACACACACACACAATTTCCTTACTAAATAAAATTGCTCCTTTTTGTACCTCATGGGTTTGTAACATAAGCTTAATTCTGACATCAATATCACATTTATTCTACTTGTGTTTTTTCCCCAATGGAGTGTTCTCAAGGTCCATTTAACATTCTGCATTACCTTATGATTTAGGACCATGACTCAAAAATATATATATTATCTATTAGCACTTGTATACTTCCTAGATTTTAGAAGAAACTAAATCATAGTATGATTTATTATAGAAAATGTCAAGGCTGTATATTGTCCCCTGCTTATTCAACTTATATGCAGAGTACATCATGAGAAACGTTGGGCTGGATGAAGCAGAAGCTGGAATCAGGATTGCTGGGAGAAATATCCATAACCTCAGATATGCAGATGACAGCACAATTACGGCAGAAAGTGAAGAGGAACTAAAGAGCCTCTTGATGAAAGTGAAAGAGGAGAGTGAAAAAGCTGGCTTTAAAGCTCAACATTCAGAAAATGAAGATCATGGCATCCGATCCTATCACTTAATGGAAAATAGATGGGGAAACAGTGACAGACTTTATTTTTGGGGGCTCCAAAATCACTGCATATGGTGACTGCAGACATGAAATTAAAAGATGCTTACTCCTTGGAAGGAAGGTTATGACCAACCTAGACAGCATATTAAAAAGTAGAGACATTACTTTTCTAGTAAAGGTCCATCTAGTCAAGGCTATGGTTTTTCCAGTAGTCCTGTATGGATGTAAGAGTTGTACTGTGAAGAAAGCTGAGTGCAGAAGAACTGATGCTTTTGAACTGTGGTGTTGGAGAAGACTCTTGAGAGTCCCTTGGACTGCAAGGAGATTCAGCCAGTCCATCCTAAAGGAGATCAGTCCTGGGTGTTCATTGGAAGGACTGATATATTGAAACTGAAACTCCAATGTTTTGGCCACCTAATGTGCAGAGCTGAGTCATTTGAAAAGACCCTGATGTTTGGAAAGATTGAAGGCAGAAGGAGAAGGGAAAGACAGAGGATGAGATGGTTAGATGGCATCATCGACTCAATGGAAATGAGTTTGGGTAAACTCCAGGAGTTGGTGATAGACAGGTGCTGCAGTTCATGGGGTCGCAAAGAGTTGAACACGACTGAGCAACTGAACTGAACTGACGATGCCACTGAGATCAGAAGAAAGCTGAAAAATCAACTGAGGAAATCATTTTCTTAGGGAGTTTTTTATACCTCTGTGTTGAGTGATTACAATCCTTTCTCTTCATTTCAGACTCTATAGTCACTGACTGTGCCAGCAGGAAAAAGGCAAGAACCACTATGCAGAGCAAGGTGCCATCCACCTCAGCAGTCATCACCAGAATATAATCACTCTTCAAAGCATTTCATCTGTGGCCAGCTACCTCTGCTATCAATGCACCAAATTCATGAAAAGTAAAGAACCCCACTGGATTCTGCTAGTGGACAATTTAGAAAAAGAGGAGAGATGTAAAATGATGTGCTAATAAAAGCATTGAAGTCATTTAATAATTTGAGAACACACTGCATTAATATCAGTAAGAATGCTGGCAGTTTTATTCCATCACATGGCAGAGTCAGTTCTCTTCCCANAGAGGATGAGATGGTTAGATGGCATCATCGACTCAATGGAAATGAGTTTGGGTAAACTCCAGGAGTTGGTGATAGACAGGTGCTGCAGTTCATGGGGTCGCAAAGAGTTGAACACGACTGAGCAACTGAACTGAACTGACGATGCCACTGAGATCAGAAGAAAGCTGAAAAATCAACTGAGGAAATCATTTTCTTAGGGAGTTTTTTATACCTCTGTGTTGAGTGATTACAATCCTTTCTCTTCATTTCAGACTCTATAGTCACTGACTGTGCCAGCAGGAAAAAGGCAAGAACCACTATGCAGAGCAAGGTGCCATCCACCTCAGCAGTCATCACCAGAATATATCACTCTTCAAAGCATTTCATCTGTGGCCAGCTACCTCTGCTATCAATGCACCAAATTCATGAAAAGTAAAGAACCCCACTGGATTCTGCTAGTGGACAATTTAGAAAAAGAGGAGAGATGTAAAATGATGTGCTAATAAAAGCATTGAAGTCATTTAATAATTTGAGAACACACTGCATTAATATCAGTAAGAATGCTGGCAGTTTTATTCCATCACATGGCAGAGTCAGTTCTCTTCCCATCCTGGTGTGTGCCTTCTAGGAAAGATATAACTCGTTGATTAAGGTCCTGTCCAATGTCTTCTCTTCTTTTAGCTTTCTTTGAGGACCAGTTTTCTCACAGTTATCCAGATGAAATGAATTGCTTCATCTTTTGTATTCAGATAATGCATTACACAAACCTTAGTTTATAGCACTTTCTACATTAAATTATATCCTGCCACCCACACATATCAACAGCTTCCTATGTTTCGGAAGCTTCCCACCATGTAGCGTGTCTGCAGAAAACGAAAGCTTTTGTTCTTCCCTAGTAGGCCATGAGGATAGTATTCTGTCTCATTATCTTGAAATCTTCATTACCATGCGTTATGCTTAGTACAGAGTTCAGTTCAGTTCCTTCGCTGAGTCGTGTCCAACTCTTTGTGACCCCATGAATCGCAGCACACCAGGCCTCCCTGTCCATCACCAACTCCCGGAGTTCACTCAAACTCACACCCAGAATCAGTGATGCCATCCAGCCATCTCATCCTCTGTCGTCCCCTTCTCCTCCTGCCTCCAGTACCTCCCAGCATCAGAGTCTTTTCCAATGAGTCAACTCTTCGCATGAGGTGGCCAAAGTACTGGAGCTTCAGCTTCAGCATCATTCCTTCCAAAGAAATCCCAGGGCCGATCTCCTTCAGAATGGACTGGTTGGATCTCCTTGCAGTCCAAGGGACTCTCAAGAGTCTTTGCCAACACCACAGTTCAAAAGCATCAATTCTTCGGCGCTCAGCCTTCTTCACAGTCCTACTCTCACATCCATACGTGACTACTGGAAAAACCATAGCCTTGACTAGACGGACCTTAGTTGGCAAAGTAATATCTCTGCTTTTGAACATGCTATCTAGCTTGGTCATTACTTTTCTTCCAAGGAGTAAGCGTCTTTTAATTTCATGGCTGCAGTCACCATCTGCAGTGATAGGAGCTAAGTAAACATTTGTTTCAACTTTTTCTCTTCCTAGTTCAGCTTATAAGAAAAATGATTGCCATGTATGAACTGTATTATTTATCCAGTATGTTCCAAAACTATGATACTATATATACTAAGTGATAACAGGAATAATGAAGAAAGAAAAACTAGTTAATGTTCAAAACATAATGGCTTATTAAAAGATCCATAAAACTATGGCTGCTTTGCTAGTTGTCCTGTATTATACAGACTTTCTAGTTTCATTTATTCATTTTATAAGAAATATGAACAAATGCTCACCAATTTATAAAGCAATTGAGATCCAAGTTTCAATTCTAAAAATGTTTAAAAGGGTTTATACACTTACATTCTATTTTTAAAACAGTATCAACTATTGATGTCAACCTCAGATTATTGATATATTTTATAGCTATGATTATATATAAGTAATTGCATATGTAAATAATACTGGTAAGATGTAAATAATACTGGTAAACTAGCAGATATAGAACATACATCAAGCAACACTAGTTGCTTGGAATCATTAGTACATTAAAACCAGAAGAAGAAATACACATGACTGTCATCTACAGTATTTTTTGAGAGAATTGTTCAGCATAGCAACTTTTCTACTAGGTCCATTCTTAAGGTTCTTTTAGTCACTGAAAAAGAGAGTACAAGATGAAAGTTCTTCCTAAGTACCAAGAATCATCTGTGGCATATATGCCCCCATTAGATCCTGCAATATGTCTAGATGAGTTACTAACAGTTCAAAGTGGTGAACCAAGAGAGGAAGTGCTTCTGCCAATGCAACATGAACTGAAGTTTTGAAGTCTATATTATAAAATTCTGAAATTCTTCACTCTACCAATTATAAAGAAGTCCTTAAGATAAGACTCCAAAGACATACTAGAGTAGAATTTAAGACTAACTTTACTTGTCTACAGACTTTACTGTATTTCAGTTCATGATAATACATGTATATTCACACGTATGTGTGTGTAATAATGCTTTTAAACATGTAATATGTACATAATAGCCTATTTGCTATTCCAATCTTTTTTATCCAAAATAACGATGGCACCCCACTTCAGTACTTTTGCCTGGAATATCCCATGGGTGGAGGAGCCTGGTAGGCTGCAGTCCATGGGGTTGCTAAGAGTCGGATACGACTGAGCGACTTCACTTTCACTTCTCACTTTCATGCATTGGAGAAGGCAATGGCAGCCCACTCCAGTGTTCTTGCCTGGAGAATCCCAGGGACAGGGGAGCCTGGTGGGCTGCCGTCTATGGGGTCGCACAGAGTCAGACACCACTGAAGCGACTTAGCAGCAGCAGCAGCAACAACCTATAACTCCTGTGCAAACTGCCAAATTCTGCTAAATTAGCAATATCTACACTCATATTAATCTTTTAAAATATTTTCAATTACAGAAAATAACATAGCCAGTGTACAGGTGGTAAAGAATCCACCTGCCAATGCAGGAAATGTGGGCTTGATCCCTGGGTCAGGATGATCCACTGGAGAAGGGAATGGCAACCAGTATTCTTGCCTGGAGAACTCCCATGGACAGAGGAGCCAAGCAACTACAGTCGATGGCGTTGCAAAGAGTCAGGCACAATTACGCAGACATGACTGACTGAATATTTTAAAACAGTATATGTTCTTAATCCTACTGAGTCCAACACAGCTGTCACTTTTGTGTCTGTTTTTCAGGCCTTTAACACTTGTGCATGTTGGCATAATTATAACCATTGTATGATGGTGAAATCTTTCGTTTTTCCTTTACCTATTTACTTAACTACTTCACTATTTGGCTATACAGTTTGTAAAAGTATTTGTTCTGCTACAATTTTTTTTTATTTTACTTTTTCTGTTTGCCCCAAAAGTGTACACCAGTTTTGTAATCAAAAAATAGAGAAAGGTATAAAAAAGAAAGGAAAAGCCCCTTCAAATTCCACAATATGAACACAAGCAACCACAAAGGGAATTTTGCTGAATAACTATAATAGTTTATGATTCAGTATAAAAATATACTTATCAGCATATAGGAAGTACATAATTCAAGTAGACAAATTCCTTCTATATACACTCCTTTGCAGCCCAATTCTCTCAACAAGATTTTGTAAAGATTTTACCACATCAATGTATATCTTTTTATACATTTCATAATTTACATAGCTGATGATTACATAAAAAATCTTGAAGCATGCTCCCCCACTGAATCTTATATTCATGTATATTTACACATTTGTCTAAGTATTTCCTCCAGATAAATTCCTACTTGGGAATATGGATTTAAAGAATACAATTTACCTTTTGCAATACAAATATGACACTGACTTATTCAGGTAGGTCTATATTTTAAAATCTGTCCTATAAGAATTTTTAAGTTCTTCCTCAAAATGATGCCATAGCATATACTTGTATAGGGACCCTGCCAAGCCCATCACCCCTCTGGAGAAAGTGAGGGAAGCGATGCTTTCTGCAGGAAGTTGCTGTGACTCTTACTACATGCACTGAGGAAAAGCAGACATGCTACCTGGGACCACCCACTGAGAAGAGAGATTAGAGCATAAATCATACAAAGGATGCACTCAGTAGGTAGGCCTGAAGAAGGACAACAAAGTTTGCTAAGTCTTAGGAAGAAAATAGTCTCATGAAAAATAGAGTAGCTAAGGAAAACCACTTTAGACAGGTTGATCAGAGAAGACCTCTCTGAGGATGTGACATTGAGCTAAGTCCTCTATCACCCGAGTCAAGTTCTGTCTGATCCAGGACAAGAACAAAGCAAACAAGTACAAAGTTCTGGAGCTGAGAAAAAGGTGAAAGTCCAGTGAGTATGGGATGAGTTGCATGAGATGAAACTAGAGATGGGATCATAGAGAGAAATTTGGAATTTTTTTCTAAAAGCTGCAGATTGCCACTGAATAAATTTGAGTATGTGAGGGGTGTGGGGATGGGGATATGAGGGTGTGTATGTGTGACAAAAACCAGCTTTAGAGTTCTAAAAATTCACTGGTTGCTCTGTAGAAAATGTTTTATGGTGAACAAAAATGAAAGCAGAGAAGTCATTTAAGCAGCTCTAGGTGTAAAGAGTTGTTACGCTTTAGATTACAGAGTGGCAGCAGAAATAGATAGAAGAGCCTGGTTTCTGCAAGATTTTCTGAGTGATCATAGGTTTTTATCCCTCTGAAGTTTTTAAAACTCACAAACAAAAGAATAATATAATTTTTAAAGCTCAGAATCTTAAGATTTTTACAGAAGGTATCAGAAGCTTAGAACATCAAGGAAAGCAGATGTTATTGTACATAGTAGAATTCTGGACTAACTCATGAAAACTAAACGAAGGTGTCATATGGGAAAAATGCAAGGGGATTTTGGTCTTTAAAAGCCATGAAACAAAATAAATAAAACATTTCCATTCTCCAGAAATATTGCGCATGCATGTTTGTGGTATTAACCATTGCAATATTCCCTCAGTATCTTTTTTTACAGGCAAAAATCATGAACATGTTATCAATGTGTCCTCTAAAATAGGACACTGTCACTGCTGTGCATATTACTTATTGCTTAAACACTGCACTTGCTACCAAAGAAAACTGGAATCCTAATCACAGTAATTCTGACCATTTAAAGCAATGGGCAAAGAATGTCACTCAAAATTGTGACCTCATTACTGGAGATTTTGCTCCCAAGTTCAAGGGAAGTTGAGGCTGTGTGGACTAATTTTAAATTAACAAGCAGGATGACAGGACATCTTTCTAGAGGTTTTAGATTGGCAGAGAGGAGGCAAAGGATGAAAGTTAACATTATTTAGCCCTATTTTAGAAGGTATATCAAACTCAGTTACTCAGGGCTGATTATACAGTCAAATAACCAGTGTCTTGGCTTCTCTCCTTTCTAAATTCTAAAGTGAAAGCATTTCACTAGTCTTTAAAATCCTGGTTTGGACTTCATATTGATGTCTGAGTGCCCTTTCGGTTGAGATGAACAGAGCTCATTCTAGTCACTTAAATACATTAGGAAACTTGTTTTAATGATACACAAAGGAATATCAAGAAGTTCCACCATGTTGCCAGGCTTTAAGAAGACAGGACTATCTTCAGGGTCCAAACATAGCTTTAGTGTTAAGGCAAATTCCAAGAATATAATTCCAATATTTATAATTAATTTCAAAAATGTACAAGTATTCCTGAGAAGCAGGTACCCTTGATTCTTACTTTAACATTCTGAAAATATGCCTTGTATATGCCTCCATTATGTTTATAAATATACTGACTGCCAGTTGATTATTTCCTATATTTGGCTAAGATTTTGGAAAAAGAGAAAACTGGGCTGGTTGATCACCATTTTACATTTCAGAATTTATGTTCAAGGACAAATCACGGATACTTAGGGTTAGGAATCTACTCGCCCAGTTATCCATGTTACCAAGTCTATGGGATAAAGCCCAAAAAGAACTACAAGAACTATTCCTTCAGTGCAGACTGTGGCCAAATGATGGTCACAAAACTGTGGCATATGTGAAAATAACCTAAAGACCTTAATTCAGATGTGATTTCCTACAGTCATCAAACTTTCCTCTTTAGTAGTTTTGCCTGGGTACCCACCAGTCTTCCTTCCAGATAAGGGCAGCCCTTACAGCTCAAATAAGAGAACATACAATCAACTATAGGAAACAGCTGTATCTGTAGGTCAAAATAGTTTAATATCAACAGTTGCATATGGTTCAACATAACTAGAGGGTTAGAGGGTACTATCCTCCTTTACAAAGTTTCTTTTTAGCTGTTCAGTTACCTGATTCATCTTAATTCTTAGTCTCCATTTGTGCCATAGTCTTATTACTTTGAATATTTCTCCTTAACACTGAAATTCTATACATATACAAACACATAGATATAATTTTCTACCCATTTAATTTTTGAATATGTAGCCCCATCCCCAAATTCTTTAAAGAATACACTTCCTGATTCTAAGCATTTATCATTATGCATCACAATCCATTTTTTGAATGTATGTACATTGCTTTATACAATCTTCCCTGGTGGCTCAGATGGTAAAGCGCCTGTCTAAAATGTGGGAGACCTGGGTTCAGTCCTTGGGTCGGGAAGATCTCCTGGAGAGGGAAATGGCAACCCACTCCAGTATTCTTGCCTGGAAAATCCCATGGATGGAGGAACCTGGTTAGGCTACATTCCATGGGGTTGCCAAGAGTCGGACATGACGGAGCAACTTCACTCATTTCACTCACATTGCTGTATACATTCTGCCTCAGTCTTCAGTGATTTTTGTGTGCATGCAGTCTGAGTTGCCATCATATTTTAAATCCTTTTTAAAGGCAGGAACTCATTTACTACCACTTTTGCCACAATCAATGTTCTTCACTTCTTGTACTCAGAAGTGTGCCTATTCTGGATGACTCATTCTGGGGTTGACAGGCTTCTCAGNGAATAGGAAACGCACAGTTCTGAGAAAGTTTGGGCCAGGCTAAGAGTCCCAGAAAAAGGACTGCCTTCATAGGAGTGTCTCATTTCCTGGAGAGCCTCTCCTCCCCCCATGCTTAGTCACTGGCTGGGAGAAGCCCAGGAAGAAGGTGGATTTAATCTGAACATTTAGGTAGATCAGAAGTTGTGACCACTGGAAAATGTCTACCAACTATGTCCCTAGTAGCAGTTTCTCCTGAGCCACTTCACCTGCATTGTCTCCACAGAGGCTTAACAGATTACAGTCATCAGTAAAGTTATAATTATTCTAAATTTAAAATGCCAGGGATTGAGAAAGTGAAAGCAGTAACCATTGGTTAACCCTTTCATCACATGCACTTTTGTTTTTAACATTTGGCAATATGTTTAAACAAAAAGATATCAAATTTCAAACTGAATTATTCAATCTCAGTCTTATATTTCATAAATTAAAAACATTTGGTTCATTTTATGTTAAGTAAGCATTTCACAAGAGCTGATAGATTGAATTAAAATAAATTTTAATTCTTTTTTGAAGATAGATCACAGCATATTGCCTTTTATTCTTCTAGACTGATTTAAAGCAAATTGCTTTATGTGCTACAGCAATTTTAAATGTATTTAAAGTGTTTTTTTTTTTTAATTAGAATTATATGCAATAGTCTAACAGTTTAAGTTTAAAGGAGGCAATTAGCTGGTTACAACTGAAACTACCATCCCCTATTTAAAATAATGAGGTCTGACAGTTATGGAATCTGAATTATTCATTGATAACTAGATTTTCCTCATCTGCAAACCATGGCTAACATTAATAACAGAGGTGTAAGTGTGATAACCAAAGAGTCTGACATTAAGAACACACATGAAAAGTGCTAAATTCTTATTTAATTAAAAAGGATCACGATAGCAATATTTTTCCTGAGAGAAAATCATTAGGCAAAATGTGTTTCCTCATATGCTTTATCTTTCCCTTTTCTGATGTAGATTTTGCATAGGGAAATAATTGTTTTTGATTGCATACAACAAAATAATTTCCTACCTATGCACTGTCAGTAAAATATAAGGAAGCATAAACATTTCTAATTGTTAAATATTGAAGATAATCATTTTAGAATTCTAGTTCTCTGTAAGCCCTAGAATCAAGTAAATTATATATTCCAACTTCTTAATTGAAAGAGAAAAGTAGACCATAATAAATTACATGCAAAAAGGCAAATAACTCAATTGATGATCATTTAATCGAAGTGAATACTATGATTACCATGAACCAATTTACTTATTGGCAATGTAGTACAAAACTCATGGAATAAATCAAGTTGTTGTTCCCCATAATTTTGCAACAAAGAAAGAAAACTTGCAAGAGGTCACTAAGCATAAATCCTTATTGTCCTTTACAGTCACAGTGCTCTAACTAGAGGAACGACTACCGTTGTATGAATGTATGCCTGCACAAAACTAAAAGGCATAACTACAAACTGTTCCTTTGTATACTGAAAACAAGGTTTGCAAAAAAAATGTAAACAAGCAAAACTGCAAAACCTATCCCCTGGTTTGTTACCTTGGTGGCCCTATATACCTCTCAACATTGGGACAAAATGAGAAATTCAATTTCTAATTTCCCCATGCTCATACTTAAGTTGTCTATAGCCTACAATAATCAGGACCCACTAAACTCTGCATAGCACTGGTTTATGTCTGTTGTTTCATTGTAATTATTAAAAACATATATATATAGTGATCCTGTTTATCTCCAAATTATCCTGATTTGGCCATCCTATTAATAATAGTAATAATCATCCCACTTATTGAGGACTTACTATAAGGCAGGCCCTGAACTTGGGGCATATATTACTCTTATCTCCAATTCACATTTTAAGAAAACTGAACTTTGGTCAAGGAACTTGCCCAAAGTCACCCATTTAGGTTGCGTGTCATGATTTAGATTTTTGCCACCCTGAATAAAAATTAATGCTCTTATTCATTACAGTAGATTCCTGTTGCTCTTCAATTCATGGAAATTCATGCCATGTTACAGAAAACTGTAAAATGAAAGACACACATACATCTTATATTGGAAAAGACCCTGATGCTGGGAAAGACAGAAGGCAAATAAGGGGGTGGCAGAGGATGAGATGCTTAGCATCTAACATGAATTTGGACATGAATTTGAGCAAACTCCAGGAGACAGTGACGGACAGGGAACCCTGGCGTGCTGCAGTCCATGGGATTGCAAAGAGTCGGACACAACTTATTGACTGAACATCAACAAAATACACCTCATGTGTGCCCTGACATCAGAAAGCCAAAGAGTTTTATAAAGCATGAGTGGCAAAATAATTTCAGGCTGAGAAATTTACACAAAGAAAAATATACATCCATATAGATGAAGTAAGATACCACAGCCAGCTAATAGTGCCAGAAAATTCCATATGTTTCAAGTTTTCTCCCTGGTATTCCTCAGCAGCACAACCTAGAGAAAGAAAAAGTGACTCTTGTTAAGACTGGAGTGTCCCAGGAGCCCAAGTAAAGGATATCCCAAAATGGGCTTTCAGATACGTCTCCGTTACTGGATTTATGGCTCAGTGCCTATGCGTTTGTAACACAGTAAGACTTTCAAAAGGAGGATTTGAAAAATGGCTTTTTTTATTAGTGCGGATATATATGCCATAACCTGATTTTTTTCCAGTACAGATGTCAGTGACAGTATACCTATCATGCTCTGCAGATTGTGTCATTGGTCAAGAAAGGAGAGAAACCCCAATATAATGATTAATAATCAATGTGTCTGGCCTTTAAGCCCACCCAGAGGAGAAATGAAACACTGATACAGAATCTCTCCCTGAAGGAAGAAAAACACTGAGGGTGGAAAAAGAGGGCAGGATGAGCTCCCCTTAGAGGAATATAAATAGTGGAGCTGTCGAGTGTTGGGTTCTGCTTGGTTTGGTCTAAAATGTTGTAAGTGAATGATACATGAAGTTTACATCATAGTTTCTTTTTGTAATAAAACCATTAATATAAAATAAAGGAAGTAAAATATAAGAATATCATTTTAGCAGGTTTTTTTTTTTTTTTTGACAGCTGCCCTGATGTGTCCCTTTTTCTCCCAGCTGAGCAGCACAGCTTGAAAACAGATAAAGGAAGATTTGGCCATTGTGTCTATTACTAACGATATCTGGGCAGGGAATTATTGCAGTTTATTCCCAGACTAGAGTCTAGTGAGACTATCTCTTTAAAAACACTAATCTGTATGCTTGCTGTTGCCTATCTCCTTAATTTTTAACTCTTTTCTCCTCTCTTTCCGTCTCTGTTTTCTCCTGCTGACTACATTTGTCCCCTAAAAGAAAATCTGGCAGAGGTATTTGAAACTCCAATATACAACTGCACTGATTATTTTATGCTAATGAATGAACTATCTAGCAATATAATATTTCACTTTTTGTGCCCTCCTGGTGGGAGCATAAGATAAATTCTGGAGTATCTTTAATTAANTAATTTTTAACTCTTTTCTCCTCTCTTTCCGTCTCTGTTTTCTCCTGCTGACTACATTTGTCCCCTAAAAGAAAATCTGGCAGAGGTATTTGAAACTCCAATATACAACTGCACTGATTATTTTATGCTAATGAATGAACTATCTAGCAATATAATATTTCACTTTTTGTGCCCTCCTGGTGGGAGCATAAGATAAATTCTGGAGTATCTTTAATTAACTAAAAGAAGCAGAAAGAAATCTCTGTGGATTAATAATATTTATGGCCCTAAAATGAATAAAATAACAGATGAGGGTGGGAGGGGGCAACTAAATGGTAGACAAATCTTAGAGTTAATTAAAACAAAACTCATGCTTATTTTGGCCTTTTTATCTGCCTATGGTTCTCATGGCAGGGAACAATAAATAGAGAATTTTAAATGTTCTCATTCTTCCTCCAAGCCTAGTTAGTCTAAATATACCACCCTCCTACATGCCTCTTTTTCCCAATCTCCACTGCCATCCCACACACATATTCTATACATAACTACTTAGACATGGCCCTCACACCTTCTTACAAAACTCCAGACTTTGTTCACAGTGATGGTAGCAAAGCTCCCCAGGCAGAGGCCCTCCCTCAATATCTGCTTGATTTGCAGATTGAAATGAATTACTCAAAATAAATGAAGCTGCATGCATACTAACAGCCTAACTGCTTTGTTCCCAAGCATGGAAAGAGGCTATCATTGAAGATTCTTTAGAAAGAACAAAACTAATTCATAGAATTTGTTTGGCTCTAGTTATCTTCCCAAAAGTTATAGTGAGAACCACACTATTATCAACAAAACTGGTTATCAGAAAAAAAAAAAAATTTAAAGATTGAACAGAATGCATGGATGACAATGGTCAAGTAATCTGAGGCTGATAAAAGAAGAAGTAAGGAATGGGTCAAAGACATACAGATTGGATTGGCCTTGATATCTGGTCTACAGTAGACACTCGTCTTGAAGACAAATGAACAGCATCTTCTTATTTTAACTATATAGGAAAGAAAAAGAATCAGACAAGTTTGGGATAAGACTTGTATCTCTTAATGGGATTGTAAATTAATTTCCACTTCATTCTCAGTATTTTTGTATTTTAAAATCTTTATAGACAAGATAAATTACTTTCACAATGACTACTACTGCTAGCAGTATAAACACAGTAAAAGGATATATCAATATACAACATTGTTAACTAAGTAACAGGTTCAAGAAATATCTAAGTCCAGTGCCTAAAGAGAAACCTGGAGCCCCTTATTTGGAAATTAAAACAATGCCTTCTTTAAAAAGGACTTTTGATATCTTCATAGTCTGCTATAATAGTTCTTCCTATAAACTAGTTAAAATGCCACAATAATCTATATCCATTCAGCAAAAAGCTAAATACATCTAGATTGTTTTCTAGGCTCAATATTAGAGGGCGGTCACTCTGACATCATCTTCAAATAACAATGATTCTTCCTGAGCCAAATCTCATATTTTCCACATTAGTTCCAGCTTCTACTCTACAGGGTGGAGTGTCAGTGAACCCATAGCTGTGTGAAGCAGCTAGTACTTCTTGCTGTCAGGTTACACCAAAGACAAGTGGAAGTTTCAGGCTTAAATAATTGGTTCTCAAGTTTATAATGAGCACAGTTAGTATTAGTCGCTCAGGTGTGTCCCACTATTTGCAACCTCATGGACTGTAGCATGCCTCTGTCCAATGGAACTCTTCAGACAAGAATACTGGAGTGGGTTACCATTCCCTTCTCCAGGAATCTTCTCGACCCAGGAATCAAACCCAGGTCTCTTGCATTGCAGGCAGATTCTTTACCATCTGAGGCACCAGGGAAGCTTGCTAAAAAGCATGTCTTTCTTCATTTTACCAGGGGCCTATGATCTCCACTGGGGAAAGCTGGGGCTGCCAAGTAAGGGTGTGCAAGTTGTGTACACAAGTACTGAGGCAAGGAGGAATATGTGGAACTCGAGTCCAGCTCGGACCCTCTCACCCCAACAACCTTTGTGGCCTAGCTTGAGACTACATCATTTGGGAAGAAAGGTCTTTTAGTATTTCAGCCACCTAGAAGGAGTGCTTTTTTGTAATTTATCCTCAGAGGGAAGCTTTTATAAATTCACAAAAAGGTGCTATATGTGCTAGCAGGGACCATGAGGGAAGCTCAGTTTGACAGCCTCTTCGCTGTTCAATTTCAAACATCCCTCAAGATTGTGAATCTTTGTACTCATTGTTGCAACTTCCCTGACCTAAGTCCCATGACCTTTGGGCTCTATTTGGAGATAAAACCTGAAAAATAATTCACACTAAATATTAATGGTTACGATCATTATGTGTTTGTCTTTCTAGAAAGCATTTTCACATTTTAACTGATGGCTCTGACTTGTTTTTAGAGTCAAAGGAAACTATGACAGGAAGTCTACCTACTTAAGGGAAGAGCTGGTTCCTCCAGCTCTTCTTTGTACTTCAATGATATACTTTATACATTCTTTAAATTTGATCCAGGGTCTATGCACTCAAAAAATGTGGAGGTTGTACAAAATCACTGGCTCAAGATATAAAAAAATGAAGAGGGCAATATCCGACTTTATAGAAAGAGACTTTAAAAATATTTCAGCTCAAATCCTGAACACTTATAACCTGTGTTACTTTAGTCATGTTTCCTCACTTACTTGAACAATATAAGATTATTTTGAAGAATAAATTAGACATTTAAGGCAAAATGGCAGAAAAACAGCATGCACACAAATACAATGTGTAAAATTGGAAGCTGAAAAATTCATAGCTTTATGGATTTGGTACTACATATACTACTAGCATACAAATAAGCCAAAGATGAGTTCATCAGATTGGGTAATTTTAATAGAAAAGTGCAATCAATAACACAAGGATAGTGACTTTTTAAATTTGTCTTTGAATTTATTCATATTACTACTGTGTTTGATGAAACAAACTGTGTTTACATGAAAATTAAAGACTATGGGCATAGATGTGTTTGAAACATCACCAACCATACCAGGCTTACCATGGCAAAATATTTCTTTAACATTAGAATTCCTTCTTGGCATCTCTCCTCATGGGACTTGTTCTTTCATTGGAATTACTCATTTTAATTGAGAATTATCAAACCACATAGGGGGTATCATCATGCTGAGATGAAAATGACTGAAGTTTTTATAGACTTCTTTTGTGTGGTAGCATGATGATGGCAAAACTCTAGCTTAATTTAAAAGATAAAACAGTTCTATTTCTTAAATACAGAAAACGGATGAAATAATGTTTGCTTTTCACAGCCCAGGTCTAAATAATTATATTCCTAATTTTCATCTTCCACTAAAACATTCACAGAATCTTTCATCAATAAAGTGTGCCATTTCTTAACATTATTGTCACTGATTTTTAAACTGTTTCTATTAACTTCAGGAAAACACACTCCCACTCATACTTCCTATGGGTGTCTTAATATCCCAAAATTTTCCATGATTCCATAGCCAAATTGTACTGTGAAAACCCTGCCCTATAAACAAAACATAAAGTCAGTGAAATGTGTAAAGGAAAAGGTTAGTGGTATAACAAGATCAGTTTGTAACAAAATATTTAAATTCGGACTGGGAATTCCCTGGTGGCTCAGATGGTAAAGCATCTGCTTACAATGCGGGAGACCCAGGTTCAATCCCTGGGTTGGGAAGATCTCCTGGAGAAGGCAATGGCAACCCACTCCAGTACTGTTGCCTGGAAAATCACATGGACGGAGGAGCCTGGTAAGCTAGAGTCCATGGGGCTGCAAAGAGTCGGACATGACTGAGTGACTTCACTTTCATTCTATACAAAATGAAAACATTAACAATTATATCTTAAAATTAATCCTGCACATTACATGACTTTGCCCAAAATGAGACAGCAAAAGGAGCATTTTTTTTAAAAAAAATTACTAAGTATTGATACTAAAAATCTAGAATTGCAGACATTTTTAAAATGTCTAACTGTAACATTAGAAAGAGCTATGGAAATGATGTGATTCATATGTTTTCCTCTTAAAGATAAAGAATCTGAGCTCCAAAGGTCTAAGTATTTTGCCCCAGATCAAAAAAAAGATTAGAGTCTGAACCAGAGGAACCTGGTTTCCTGATTCCTATTTGCAGAACACTGTGAAGCTACTGGATCTGGATTCTACTGGAGGCAGGCAAATGGAAGGACATGATGGAAGCTGAAGTTAGAGAAGGACAAGGAAGAAGCCTGCAGGAAAGTCAGAAGGAGCAAGTGCTTCTCCACAGAAACCCATCTTCCCCACTTGCCTCACATGGACCTCTCTCAGTCTCCTTGCATTTGTTTTTCTAGTCTCTGTTCCTTTTTTTTTTTTTTTTAAATGCCTTCTTATGACTTTGGAAGAAGTCCCATTCACATTAATTTCTCATTTGTCAAATGCTCCATCTTCTTTAAAATCATTTCCAAAATGTTAGCTTTCATTGGAAACCTACTATCATAATAAAAATAACTGACATTTATTGAACAGTCGACCTGCGCTCCCAAGTGAAGAATAAAGATTGATGGCCACCTATAACTGTCACAATTCCTCCTGTCTCACAAGGCTGCATACGTACCATGACTATATTCCACTTGAAATGCCTACTGTTCTAAGAAGGGTGGAGGCTGCAGTTACAGAGTCTGAGCTGAAGTCCTATCAAGACTCTGCATCTTAATAGCCATGCTTCATTAAGCAATTTACTCTTTGCTTTAATTTCCTCATTTATGAAATGGGCTAATCGTATCTCATTGATTAAAGGAATTGATACTTATAAAGCATTTAGAACTTTTCTTTGTAAGCCTCTGGTAAGTTTAAATATTTTTATTAGTTTATCTTTAGTTATTTAACTAAATTCTGCTTCTAGACAGAAAGCTCATTGAAAGCAAGGACCACGCATGACTCGTGTTGAGTACTTTTCTCAAAATAGATCTTAATTTGAACGCATTCCCTGTGATAGAGATACACACTCGACATATTGCCTCTTCCTGGGCATACAGCTTAATTACAGTCCCCAGCCCTTTGTACCAAGGTGAAGCCATGAATCGGATCTCACTAATGAACTAGGAGCTGCAGTGACTTGTCTCTTCCAGGATGATTAAGGTAAGAATGGCTGTGCCTCAGCCATTCTTTCTGTCTTCCTGATTGGGGGTTGGATGTTGAATTTCATGCATTGGAGATGGTGGAACAACTATCAGCCAGGCTTTCTAAATAACTACGTGGAGCAAGCTACTATCTCTAACCTGCACTGAACCATAACGTGAGAAAGGAGAAAAAAGTCTTTGACTTGTTAAGTAAACTTAGATTTTGCAATTGCTTGTTACAGAAATTAGCCTGCCCTGGTGAGTAAAGTTCCTGTCAGTGAGACATCTCTGAACATGGAAGACAACAGGAAACAACCACACTGAGAAATGGGTTAGTTGCTTTTAGTTTCCCTAGCAGCACTTCTCTCTGAAAACTTTCCTCCCAGAATCACAAGAATAAATTATTTAAACCCTTTAATATATTTTTCTTATTAAGTGTCCATATCAAAGACTTTTTAATGGCTTAAAAACCCTTGGATTGTGGAATAAACTCATATTTTTGTTATTCTCATGGCTTATTTTAGATAGTGGATAAATGTTAAGTAAACAGTGAATTGAGGTAAAAAGTTTAAGGCAAAGTTTTTCTGTCTGACTTAGTTCAGTTCAGACGCTCAGTCATGTCTGACTGTTTGTGACCCCATGGACTGCAGCATGCCAGGCTTCCCTGTCCCTGTTCAGTTCCTTGTCTGACAACTGAATCTTAAAAAAGACATATAAATCAAGCCATTATGCTCTATACCTTAAATTTGTACAACACTGTATGTCAATTATATCTCAATAAAACTTGAAAACGAAATATTTAAAAATAATAAAATAAAAATAAATGTTTGGTACAATTCATCAGGGGAGAAAAAGATATCACATTCAGCTGCTTAAAAAATAAAATTAACCATATTTTGTTATATAAAAACCTATAAGAGTTCTCAATTGTCAACCTACTGTCCTAGCATTCAAGGTTCCTTATGTTCTGGCTCCACTTTATCTCAGTCTTTAAGATAGTATGGTATCATGGTTAAAAACTCAAAGACTGGGAACTGATTTCTCAGATTCTAATCGTGGCTCTGCCAGCACTGTGTGCATGATCTGGAGCAAGTTATACAGCTTCTTCAAGCCTCATCTGCAAAAATGGAAATGTCTCCTAAAGTTTTTAAGAGGTTTAAATGGATTAATATTTCTTATGCTCTTAGAACAGCATCTGACACAGTATGATCAGTCATGTTAATTTTTGTTGTGATTACACATCATTGTATAATCAAATTTTATACTATAATTTATGCTCAAGGGACTATACTGGTTATGTAGGAGAATCAATAACAACAAAAAGTTTTGTCCATTAGAATTTGTCAGGTCAAGTAAAAAAATCTTAAGCTGGAAAAAATATTAATTTTAGTAGGTTCATGATATATGCTTAACTGAAAATGTTAAAGAAAGGCTTACATTATGTTTTAAATATGTTCTTTGAAAACAAGCTTCATACCAAAACCCCTTTTCATAAAAATTTTATTAAATTTTTTTGTTTTTAAACTATACACTCAGCATTTTACCCAGAGGGAAAAATAATTTTTATCTTTAGAGATTTAAAAATGTTTAATATTAGAAATCATATTTCAGATAATAAAAGTAAATATCAATTAGCCATATTAAAAATGTGAAACTTCCTAAAGCTTGTTAATGTTGCTAAGTGTTCTTGTTAGATATGCAAACAAAAAATAAACTGTATCATATTTTTTTCACAAAGATTATCTTCAATTGTGAGTTTTTAGAGCTCTATTCATTCTGAGATTAAATATGCAAATAAGAGCTTTCCCATATTTTATTCCCTTACTATTTTTTAATAAAAGGTTAACTTCTGCTATGAACACTTTTGTGTTTTTTAACTTACAATATCCTTCTCCTAATTTTACTTTACTATTTCTGGTTCTATCACCTTGAATCAGACCCTTCTCTTGCTGTTTTTCCAACCTTTCAAAAGCTTGTAGACAATGACGGAGGTAGGGAGAATGCCAGCAAACACAGTTCCAAGACCTCTTTGCCCCACCAGCCCGTAACTCATTTAACAGTATACAAATGATTTAACAATAATACCAGCCGAGTTCCCACAGGAAATCATTTCCATTCCCACCACTGCTTGCAGATGGAGGTCATGTTTCCCTCTCTCCTTAGTCACTGCTCAGCCAAACTATTCATATTTACATAATGCTCCCAGTAGTATCAGGTAAACTTTTTGAAATCAGAGCAGTTTGGAGAGTTGTATATCCAGGAAGGGTTGTGGATGGGGGGGACTGAAGATATCCTGCGCCAGGGCATGGATATTTTTTATTTGTTCTGTCCTGGAATATTTTCCATTTTCTCTTTCATAGCCACTCCTACCTTTATCTATCCTTCTTTGTGCCCTTGGAGGCTAACTTGTATGGCCTTGTTCTCTGATTTTCTGTCGGGTTTGATCAAACTGAGGCACTGAGGAGATCAGAGGGCAAGAAGAAACTGGAGCTAGAGTGTTTATAATTACTGGTTTTCTCCCTGCTGTGCCTCAGATTGGCAATGAGTATATTCCTACACAGACAGCCACAGTTTATTTCTGAAGGCCAACTCCTACATCTACTAATATTTCTAGAAACAACTTTTTCTCCTTCCCTCTTTAGGCTTTCATTTGTTAACATTTCTCCTACCATTGCTAGTCCCAGGGTGATTCACTATCCCTTAGTCTCCCTTAATATTATCTACTTCTCTGAAAATAGTGCCTTTGCTGAAGTCTCTTCTATTGCCCTTTATAAGTGTTCTCTCCTTTGCTTACTGGGATACAGGCTGATACTGCCCTAAACCTGGATTATACAGATAATATCAGGTGGGCTCAACCAGGTTCAAACTAGTGCTATCTAGATGGTATCTAAATAACCAGAAAAGAATGACTATTTTTTTTTTCTGAAAATTCACTAACATTTGTGTTATTGGAAATCCAGAATTATGGACAAATTTAAGGCAAGATTGCTCAGAGAAAAAATTGATTAGAAGTCTATTAACTTCAAAGCTTCTCAGGGAACTTATCATTTCTTTCATGTATTAAACTTCTTAGTCCTCTCATATATCAGCAAATACTTCCATCTGATGAGACCAGCACAAGTTACAATGGATTCGATACTGATCTGGGAGCCAGAAACCCTTGTTCCAGGACCAGCTTTTAACTGATAAATTATTTGACCTTGGACAAGTCACTTAATTTTCCTAACTTCAGCACTTTTTCAGTCTTCAGTAGGACAAAGCTATAATTCATAGCCTTTCAGTTCCCGCTCCATCTTTAACGTAGGCACAGTCCTCTTGACAGTAAAATCCACTGGTGAGGTACTGGCCTGATCATGTGTGCCAAATCCTAAAGTCCACACTTTAACGTAGTCTGTAAACCACTCTGCACCCTCATGAGTTATAGTCAGTGAGAGAGGAGGGAACCTGCCCTGTGAAATGTGCACTGATGTCCTCTCAGCTTAAACAGGATTTTCTACCTGACCTCTCAAAACTCTGTGGCTGAGGGGGTGGTGTCTGTGAGCTGAAATTTAAATGTGAATCAGGATTCTTTCCTGACCTAGAAAGGATGGACAAACACTAACATATCATTATTTGATGCCTATTCTCTGGATAAACAGCTTCTATATCTGATCTGATCACACTGTNCTTAAACAGGATTTTCTACCTGACCTCTCAAAACTCTGTGGCTGAGGGGGTGGTGTCTGTGAGCTGAAATTTAAATGTGAATCAGGATTCTTTCCTGACCTAGAAAGGATGGACAAACACTAACATATCATTATTTGATGCCTATTCTCTGGATAAACAGCTTCTATATCTGATCTGATCACACTGTATTATTTCCCTAATAAGCTAAGAATTTCACAACTCTGTAGTTTTGAAAATACTATTCCCTCTGCCCAAAATATTTATCTTTGAGTTTTCTAATTTCTCCTTTATCTTCAAAACTTCATTGAAATATTAATTCTTATGTGAAACATTTTCGTGCCCTCCCACTTTTTTCTCTGCTCCTCCTGCCTTTACTATGACTTTATATTATATTTCTCCCTTTACCTATCATAGTCCAATTCAGTCTCAGTCATGTCCGATTCTATGTGACCCCATGGACTACAGCATGTTGGGCTTCCCTGTCCATCACCAACTCCCAGAGTTTGCTCAAATTCTTGTCCCTCGAGTCAGTGATGCCATCTAACCATCTCATCCTCTGTCGTCCCCTTCTTCTCCTGCCATCAATCTTTCCCAGCATCAGGGTCTTTTCAAATGTCAGTTCTTGCCATTAGGTAGCCAAAGTAGTGGGGGTTACAGCTCCAGCATCAGTCCTTGCAAAGAATATTCAGGGTTGATTTCATTTAGGATTGATTNTTGTTGCTACTGCTGTGTTTGTTGCTAACAAATGTTCAGGGAGATGCAATTAGAACAAATCCAAATATTTCCTACTTTACCCAGAAGATTATAGACTACTGTAATCCATTATCACTAAGATGTGGTGTTAAACAAAAGGAAATAAAAAGATTTTAGAAGAGATGTGATAGACACCATAATCCAGAGATGAAGTTAAGTGTACACTCAGGGAGGATGTCATGCCCTTCTGGGAATACTAGACATTTCCAATTAATACCAACAAGAAGGGAAGAGCAGAGGATGAGATGGTTAGATGGCATCACCAACTCAAGGACATGAATTTGAGCAAACTCCAGGAGATAATGAAGGACAGAGAAACCTGGCAGTCCATGGGATCACAGAGAGCTGGACATGACTTAGCAACTGAACAACAACAACCATAGAATGCTGGACTAGTGGACCATGTGGTCAACTCTTTCTAATAAATATTTAAGTAAGAGCTATGCTATTTGTTTAATTGTATTTCTAAAATACGAATGTAAGTAAATAATTTTGTGAAAAAATAAAGAATAAATTCTTCTGTATGAAAGAACTGCAAATAATTGGGATAGACACTCTGTGCTTAGAAGGTAGAACATAATTGCTCCTCTCAATAAGTGCAGGCTGTACAAAGTAATTTTCCAAACAGAACAGTCTGAGAATGAAGGGGGAAAAAAGAGTAGGTTTACAGTGACAAAACCTGACAAATACTACCTCAGCCAGGTGACCAAGGGTAACATCAATGCTGGGAGCTCACATATACCTTTGATATATGTGAGGATAATTTTACTTTATCTAAGTGGTCTTCTCCCCAAAACTCAGAGACCCAGTCTAATCAGGATAAAAAATATCAGAAAAATCTCAAATGAGGGACATTCTAAAAAATTACCTGATCAATAATCCTCAAAACTGTCAGGGTCATTAAAAACAAGGATTGTTTAAGAGACTGTCACAACCCAGTGGAGCCTAAAGAGATGTGAGAATTAAATGTAATGTGGTGTCCTAGATGGGATCGTGAAAGAGAAAAAGGACATTAAGGGGAAACTGAGGAAATCTGAATGAAGTGTGAACTTTTAAAATACTGAAAACATGGAGCATCAATATTGGCTCATTCATTGTGACAAATGTANAGTGGAGCCTACAGAGATGTGAGAATTAAATGTAATGTGGTGTCCTAGATGGGATCGTGAAAGAGAAAAAGGACATTAAGGGGAAACTGAGGAAATCTGAATGAAGTGTGAACTTTTAAAATACTGAAAACATGGAGCATCAATATTGGCTCATTCATTGTGACAAATGTACCATACTTACGTAAGATGTCAATAATAGGGAAAATATAGTGTGTGATCTATAAGAACTCTCTGTACTCCTTCATAATAATTTTGTATATATTAAACTGTTCTAAAAGAATCTCTGTAGAAAGTATGCACTTTGGTTAATAATAATGTATCAATATTGGTTTATTAATTCTAACAAGTACTGCATTTCGGAGTCTTTTGTTGACCATGATGGCTACTCCATTTCTTCTGAGGGATTCCTGTCCACAGTAGTAGATATAATGGTCATCTGAGTTAAATTCACCCATTCCAGTCCATTTTAGTTTGCTGATTCCTAGAATGTTCATTCTTGCCATCACTTGTTTAATCACTTCCAACTTGCCTTGATTCATGGACCTGACATTCCAGGTTCCTATGCAATATTGCTCTTTACAGCATCGGACCTTGCTTCTATCACCAGTCACATCCACAGCTGGGTATTGTTTTTGCTTTGGCTCCATCCCTTCATTCTTTCTAGAGTTATTTCTCCACTGATCTCCAGTAGCGTGTTGGGCCCCTACTGAACTGGGGAGTTCCTCTTTCAGTATCCTATCATTTTGCCTTTCATACTGTTCATGGGGTTCTCATGGCAAGAATACTGATGGTTTGCCATTCCCTTCACCAGTGGACCACATTCTGTCAGACCTCTCCACCATGACCCACCCTTCTTGGGTTGCCCCGCGGGCAAGGCTTAGTTTCATTGAGTTAGATAAGGCTGTGCTCTGACTGTGGCTCAGATCATGAGCTCCTTATTGCCAAATTCAGACTTAAATTGAAGAAAGTAGGGAAAACCACTAGACCATTCAGGTATGACCTAAATCAAATCCCTTATGATTATACAGTGGAAGTGAGAAATAGATTTAAGGGCCTAGATCTGATAGATAGAGTGCCTGATGAACTATGGAATGAGGTTCGTGACATTGCACAGGAGACAGGGATCAAGACCATCCCCATGGAAAAGAAATGCAAAAAAGCAAAATGGCTGTCTGGGGAGGCCTTACAAATAGCTGTGAAAAGAAGAGAANAAGTGAGAAATAGATTTAAGGGCCTAGATCTGATAGATAGAGTACCTGATGAACTATGGAATGAGGTTCGTGACATTGCACAGGAGACAGGGATCAAGACCATCCCCATGGAAAAGAAATGCAAAAAAGCAAAATGGCTGTCTGGGGAGGACTTACAAATAGCTGTGAAAAGAAGAGAGGCAAAAAGCAAAGGAGAAAAGGAAAGATATAAGCATCTGAATGCAGAGTTCCAAAGAATAGCAAGAAGACACAAGAAAGCCTTCTTCAGTGATCAGTGCAAAGAAATAGAGAAAAACAACAGAATGGGAAAGACTAGAGATCTCTTCAGGAAAATTAGATATACCAAGGGAACATTTCATGCAAAGATGGGCTTGATAAAGGATAGAAATGGTATGAACCTAACAGAAGCAGAACATGTTAAGAAGAGATGGCAAGAATACACAGAAGAACTGTACAAAAAAAGACCGTCATGGCCTGGATAATCACAGTGGTGTGATCGCTCATCTAGAGCCAGACATCCTGGAATGTGAAGTCAAGTGGGCCTTATAAATCATCACTACAAACAAAACTAGTGAAGGTGATGGCATTCCAGTTGAGCTCTTTCAAATCCTGAAAGAAGATGCTGTGAAAGTGCTGCACTCAATAGATCAGCAAATTTGGAAAACTTAGCAGTGGCCAGAGGACTGGAAAAGGTCCGTTTTCATTCCAGTTCCAAAGAAAGGCAATGCCAAAGAATGTTCAAACTACTGCACAATTGCTCTCATCTCACATGCTAGTAAAGTAATGCTCAAAATTTTCCAAGCCAAACTTCAGCAATATGTGAACCTTGAACTTCCAGATGTTCAAGCTGGTTTTAGAAAAGGCAGAAGAACCAGAGATCAAGTTGCCAACATCTGTGGGATCACGGAAAAAGTGAGAGAGTTCCAGAAAAAACATCTATTTCTGCTTTATTGACTATGCCAAAGCCTTTGACTGTGTGGATCACAATAAACAGTGGAAAATTCTGAAAGAGATGGGAATACCAGACCAGCTGACCTGCCCCTTGAGAAATTTGTATGCAGGTCAAGAAGCAACAGTTAGAACTGGACATGGAACAACAGACTGGTTCCAAATAGGAAAAGGAGTACATCAAGGTTGTATATTGTCAACCTGCTTATTTAACTTCTATGCAGAACACATTATGAGAAACGCTAGACTGGAAGAAACACAAGCTGGAATCAAGATTGCTGGGAGAACTATCAATGACCTTAGATATGCAGATGACACCACCCTTATGGCAGAAAGTGAAGAGGAACTAAAAAGCCTCTTGATGAAAGTGAAAGAGGAGACTGAAAAAGTTGGCTTAAAGCTCAACATTCAGAAAACGAAGATCCTGCCATCTGGACCCATTAGTTCATGGGAGATAGATGAGGGAACAGTGGAAACAGTGTCAGACTTTATTTTTGGGGGCTCCAAAATCACTGCAGATGGTGGCTGCAGCCATGAAATTAAAAGATGCTTACTCTTTGGAAGAAAAGTTATGACCAACAT
>SJYA01000587.1:4538154-4555654 GCA_006410615.1 Neotragus moschatus
AAAGAAGTGATGCTTTTGAACTGTGGTGTTGGAGAAGACTCTTGAGAGTCCCTTGGACTGCAAGGAGATCCAACCAGTCCATTCTGAAGGAGATCGGCCCTGGGATTTCTTTGGAAGGAATGATGCTAAAGCTGAAACTCCAGTACTTTGGCCACTTCATGTGAAGGGTTGACTCATTGGAAAAGACTGTGATGCTGGGAGGGATTGTGGGCAGGAGGAGAAGGGAATGACGGAGGATGAGATGGCTGGATGGCATCACTGACTCGATGGGCGTGAGTCTGAGTGAATTCCAGGAGCTGGTGATGGATAGGGAGGCCTGGTGTGCTGCGATTCATGGGGTCGCAAAGAGTCAGACATGACTGAGCAACGGAACTGAACTGAATTCTAACAAATACAACATACTAATATAAGATGTTGATAACATAGGAAACAGCATGTAGGTCACATAGGAGCTTTCTGTATCATCTTGCAACTTTTCTGTAAATCTAAAATCATCTTAAGATAAAGTTTTACTTTTTAAAATATAACTGTAATAACATTTTAATTAAGATGTTTTATTTTTCACTGTTCTCACCTGTTATTTCAAGAGGTATATTGTACTCGGATATATCAAACCTTATGACCGTATATCTTTACATTTTTTTGAAAGGTAGAGGAAATTCCCAAAATTCTACAATTCACAAGCATATTTAATAAAATATTTTTATTTCTTGCTGTATAAATCTATAAAACAGGATAGTCAATTCAAGTAGATCCCCACAGCTCATTTGAAACAGGAACATAAGACTTAAAAAAAGATAGTTCCACACAATTACAGAAAAGTCACTGTCTCATTCATAATTTCTAGGTTCAACTAGACTGTCTATGTCATATATCATAACATTGAGATGGGTAAGTGAGGATTTCTGTTTAGAATGCCAGAAACTGAAGCAATACCAAAGTCACTTATCCTGTTTTGTCTTTTCTTGCACTTGCATGCTTATTATTGTACTTTTTAAATGGTTTAGCCTTGACATGAGAATGCAGAGGGTTTTTTTTTTTTTTTTTTTTTATGGTGTCTCTAAGCATCAGATATGAAGCATGTATGTCTGCTTTGGACAAGAATTTCATAACTCCATATCACAAGCTGCCAATATAACCTTGGCATTGAAACTTGTCAGACTATAGTCTCTGTGTGTTCCATACCACAGAGAAGTACCTAGTGTCTAAAAAAATGTGAAGAAAAAGAAAAAAACAGTACTAAAGAAGAAAATTTATTCCTATAACAACTATAGCTAACTATGTCAGTTAGTGAGATTAAAAAAAAAATCATTTTCAATGAAATGTTATTTTTCTCTGTTTTATTGAGTGTACCAAGTATCCAAAAAACTAAATCAGAATAAATCTTGTTTTCAGTAGCCATTACTATTTTTATGGTAGCCTGACAAAATGATTATTTTTGCATGGCATCTTTCTCAGTTCAAGGACTGATCTCTAAGGAAAGGTATCAGGCAAAGATAGATAATGGATGGATGGATAGATAGATGATAGAAGATTCAGTTCAGTCACTCAGTTGTGTCTGAGTCTTTGTGACCCCATGGACTGTAGCACACCAGGCCTCCTTGTCCATCATCAACTCCTTAGTTTACTCAAACTCATGCCCATTGAGTCAGTGATGCCATCCAACCATCTCATCCTCTGTTGTCTCCTTCTTCTCCTGCATTCAATCTTTCCCAGCATCAGAATCTTTTCAAATAAATCAGTTATTCACATCATGTGGCCAAAGTATTGGAGTTTCAGCTTCAACATGTATATATTACACACACAAGACAAACACTTGAATACAGAAATAGTATATTCTGCATACATTTGTAGCTTGCTTTTGGAATATCTTGGCCTCCCTGGTAACTCAGATGGTAAAGAATCTGCTTGCAAAGTGGGACACCCAGGTTCAGTCCCTGGGTTGCGAAGATACCCTGGAGCAGGGAATGGCACTCTGCTCTAGTACTCTTGCCTGGAGAATTCCATGGACAGAGGAGCCTGGTGGGCTACAGTCCATGGTATTTGCGAAGAGTCAGGCATGACGGAGAGACTAACACTTTTACTTCTTTCAGAATATCTATATTCTGCTTCACCAGAAGCCCATTTAGGTTCTCTGTGGTTTCAAGGACACGTAGGTGATCTAACTTAAGCCAAGCAGAGCATTTTATCTCTGTGACCACAGTAACTGACTCGGGGCAGTTAGCAACTTAAACTGGCTCATTCATGAAGACAATCAGGACTTCTCTAAAAAATACTGAGACCAACACACTTTTCCTTGCTGAATGTGAGTAAGAAAGCATTTTCCTCTTATGTGACTGGCATCCATCTTGGGAAAACAGTCTTGAGACTGAAGGAAACTAAGTAGTTAGTGACATTATGGAATCAATAAATCAAGCCTTGCCTGAAGCAACTGCTATTTCTAGTTTCTTTAGTTATGTGAACCAGTAAGTTATTTTTACTCTTGCCAGCAGTTTAGGTTAGGGTGATACTTGCAACTAAAGGCATCCTAAATAATATACTATTCTTGAATTAAGAAAACAAAAGTAGGATTAGTTTAGGTCAAATATCAGGAACACAGACTCTTGTAGCCCAACTACCAGGCTTCAAATCTCTGGTCTGTGATACATTAGTTATCTAAACTAAGTTTAGTTTACTTTACTTTTATGGATCAGTTTCCTCATCTGAATGAAGGAGGTAATAAGAGTTCCATTTTATAAGGTGATAATGAGGTTTAAAATAATCAATGCATGTAGAATATAGTATGTGCTACCAACACAAAGTATGTGCTCAGTAAGAGCTTGCTATTATTAAATAATAATCTAATGCAGTTTGACAAAAACAAAACGTTTATTATATATTCCATGAAGTCTAAATTTACAGATGGTCTGATGCAACTGTAGGAAATGATTGGCATTAAAAAAATAATAGACATGATTTAATTTCACTCCCTAGAAAATCGAGTAAGTTAAAACAACATTAACCAAACCCTCCTGTGATCAAACCTATTTCGACTCTTCAACTTGATAAAGCAATGCACTAATTCTTTCAAATTACATGATTATATTTTAGAATATTGTATTTTGCCAACTGTCTGAATATACTAATTTTTAGCAACTTGAATCAAATTAATTAGTTGTTCCAAGACATTTTAAGCCATATTGGTATTCAAATTTGCTTACAGGACAGAAAGAATAACTGGTGATCATGATGTTGTTTCCAGAACATAAAACAACAACAACAAAAATACTAACCTTTAAAAGTCATAATTCTAAAACTACCTAAAATAAGCTACAACATAAACAAACAATATCAAGTATCAAACATTTGAGAAAACTAGCAGGGGAAAAACTAAAATTGATAAAACTCTAAGCAGTAAGTTAACTAATACTGTCTAGAAACTGGGAGAAAAAAATGCCTTTATTTTATTTTAGTGACAAGACCCACCTAGCTCTGCTTAAAACACACCAGGAGCATAGTTTAAAAAAAGAGCAGAGACAAAACTATACACTTAATACAATTCTTTACACACAGAGGGCACATAACAAATGTTTTTGATTGGATGACTGGGAGAATCTGGTTTAACATTTATTCTTCACCTAACCACTGCAGCTTACAAAGTACCCACAGAGATGTTACGCTTTCAAATATTACACATGGCCCACTGAGTACAATTGTGCTGTGCCCTTTCAGAATATCTTCCATTATGATCTTCTATCAATGCTGAATGAAATATTAAAGTGAAGTATGCATGCAGTGATTAGTGATCTTGCCTTTCATTTCCTGAAGATTTGGGAGTGATTTGACTGCTTGCACCAATCCAAAAGGGGGATTAGCTATTACAACATGAAAGAAATCAGTATACAATATCCTAACAGCATTTTCGGCATGTCTTCTGAATAGGAACAAATCCACATCATTGTATTTATAGAAGATAATATTTTTCTGATGTACTATACATTTAGTATCTCAGATCCTGTGCTTAATACTATAATAAAAGAAAATCTGTGAGCAATGAACAAGCTCAGTATCTTCGATGTGTTTGTTTCTGATAGATGATGCTCAGCCTCATGATAACTGGTAGACATTCATATGAAACTGAAATAAGTTCCCAGTAAATTTTACAGAAGATTGCAGATTTTCAATTTTGCTTTTTGTTGTTTTACACTACCATAGGAACCTTTTGCTTTTGTTGTTTCCCACTATCACAGGAAACTATGAAACCAGGTGTATACTTATCAGAAGATAATAGTTATCTTATTGATGTCAACAGTGGTCAGAGTGAAAATGTACCGTGTAGATTCAAAATAAAGTTGTTTAGCAACATATCTTAACACAGATAAATGATAAGTATTTCCACAGCATATGGAAGAGGTATGAAGACATGGGAAAGCAAAACATCTACGGTTGAATTTTAAATCAATAGTGTCATAAATTGACTGAAAATCTTAAACGTAAATTACAATGGTTAGCAAAATAGTGTGGAAAACTATTCCTNCAGAGTGAAAATGTACCGTGTAGATTCAAAATAAAGTTGTTTAGCAACATATCTCAACACAGATAAATGATAAGTATTTCCACAGCACATGGAAGAGGTATGAAGACATGGGAAAGCAAAACATCTACGGTTGAATTTTAAATCAATATTGTCATAAATTGACTGAAAATCTTAAACGTAAATTACAATGGTTAGCAAAATAGTGTGGAAAACTATTCCTTCTTAAGGACTCCTACGTGTGCACTTAGCTACCAAATTTAAAATTAAGGCTAAAATATTTATTATAACACAGTATAAGCTGTATTATGGGAGTAAGAACCTTTCAACTGCAAAGCTTCAGAAGCACATAAGATGCAAATGAGCTTTTTATGTTGGAGGTATTCTGGAATTTATTTTATTTGCATCAAAAAGTGGGCAAAGAAATGGCCCTTTGACGTATCTAAACCAAGTCAACAAAGAACTGTTTAAAATATAAGGATTTCAGTAGACAAGTTAGCAAGGAAACTCTCTAAAATATGTTTAAAAAGTAGAATATAAATGCCCTGAAGTTTCTAGATTTTAAATAAAATAAACTTCCATTCTGTGAGTGTGTTTTAGGGGGGTCAAAAATAAACAAATGCATTTCTTGTAGTCTTAAAAACCAATTTCAAGATTGACAAGTATTAGAAATCTATAAGTTTGTAGAGGTTGCAACTGCAGTTGGTGGCTCCATGTAAAGCTGATTACAAAAGCCTTGTTTATGCCTTGTATCTTATTTCATTCAAGTTGGGATTTATGGTAAGGTCTTTGCACTCGTGCATTTTCCACAAAACTGACAATGTGGGAGGTTAAGGATGACAAACAAGTGGTAGGTGAGCCCCACTTACCCCGTGCTCACCAGTGAAAGCCAGTGTTCAGAGTTCATTGCACTCCCTGGAACCTGCTTCACAATCCTCAGCACAAGACTCCAGGCAGCCACTCAGCATGAGCTGAATGTCGTTCACCATCCTCACAGTGGCTGGAAATCTGCTGTGATAAGAAATTATTTAGAAAGCTTAGTTGAACTATATTGACACAATTAAGGTAATCCTTTGTCAGTTTTCTGGGCCCAGATTCAGAGGAGACAAGCACTTCTCTGTAGGCTGTGTCACTGTCAAATAGTAATTACTAGTATTCCAGGGGAAGCATGCTCAGAACAGGTTCAGCAATAGGAAAGACTTCAAATCTCATCAAACGCAACCCCCTCTATTTTCCAAATAAGGAAACTGAAGACTACAGAAGTGAAATGAAACCCACAGGCAAGGAAGATAGAACACAAGATTCCTTCCAGCCAAGCACTTTAGTTTTTGCATAATAGAGCCTCTGAATTAATATGTATATATAGTTTCTCCTTCCCAGTGTATTGTGAGTGAAAGACAGACTGAGAAGGATGAGAGGAGAGACAGAGACAAGAGAGAGCATGAGAGAGGAAAGGGGAGAAAGAGATACGGGAAAAAAAGGGGGAAACGAAAAAGGATAGGACTTTGTTCGATGTACTTAACTACCCACTGATGAACTGAAGTCACAACAGTAGGGTTCAATTATTTGAAAACAGCAGACAGAAAGAAACTGTGTTGTTGTTGTTGTTTAGTCGCTCAGTGGAGTCTGACTGTCTTGCAACCCCATGAACTATAGCCTACCAGGCTCCTTTGTCCATGAGATTTCCCAGGAAAGAATCCTGGAGTGGGTTGTTACTTCCTTCTTCAGGGCAGGAAGCCCAAAAGAAACTGTACCTAATAACAAATCCAATCCTCTTGATACCTAAATTTCCTTAACTAAGGTGTGATAACCATGGGTGTCATAGTGGGTTGTGACTGCATTTGAGCACATCTGCCTTTTCACAGATCTGGAAAGAGTTAAAATGTAGACATTTTAAGGTGAGTTTCTCTTTCAGTCAGACTCAAAAAGTCAGATTTGAAAGCTAATAGCTATGATATTAGGACTATGATAGATGATCCTCTTTCAGACACCTTTCTTTACTACTGACAAGTTGCGGTTAAAAATTAAAGCAAAAAGAGGCCTCCTTTTTGGCTGCACATTTTTAATAGACCTGAAGCCAAAATAAGTCAGACTAAATTATGGGAGTAAATGACCTCCCAGGAAGTATTAGACCAAATTCCAAAGTACTGTAAAGACTTTCCTTTGATCTTTTCAGCTTCATAGACTGAAATGCAAAATCTGTATTTAATTTTAGATTGCATTTACCAACTTTTAAATTTTCTTTCCAAAACAATATATCATTTTTAAAGATAGGACATCTTTAACTTGTATTTCCTAAAACTGCTGACTGTCATTTCTTTATTCTTACACTCTATAAAAAAGGATATAGGTATAATTAATTACCAGAAGTATTTGGAGTTGGGTGCTATAATGGATAAATCACTGACCTTCACTTAAAAGACAGCACTTTAAACTCAACCTTAGCTCCTAAGTGAAATGATTCTGATCCAAAATGAAACTTTCAGTTCACACCTGAGAAAGCTGAATACAGGAAAAAAGAAGACTAAAAAGAGACAAGGCTTTATAATCTCTGTTCTTTGTTATTGTTGTTGTTTGTTTGTTTTGGATAACTATATCTTATCCTCAATGCATCTTTTAGCAGGCTGCAAACAGGTGTACTCATTTTCAACACAGCCCTTTCTCTAGTTCCACAGATGCCTTACATGAGCAGCTTTCAACAATAATGCAGCCCCATTAACACCTGTAAATCATCCCATATTCTCTAACAGAGACAGCCCACTCTTGGCAGGTAAAGTGAATCTTTTGTTGGATCTTTCCTATAGATGCTGACTACAAGTGTCTTCATTACTGTGTTTGTAAAGATTAATGCTGCATTGGCTAAGGTATACAATAAAAGTTTGATTTCATAGCTAAGGCTTGCCAAAATTTAACTGTCACCTGTTAATTCAGTTTTAAGCCTGATTGATGTGGTAGAGATCAACAAAAACAAGAAGTAATAAAGTCAATGTGTACAACCAAGGAATCAAAAATATTATTCAGGTTGTGAGGCATGTGGCATATATGGGAACTGATACAATGCAATTTACATTTACTACTACTGATCTAAAGTATTCACATGGCTTTGACCTAAGTTTGACAAGCACTGCACTTGGTTTTCAGATACTGTACAAAAAATTGTGTATCCTACTCGTATTTACCAAACTTATTTTCTATTTCCTTTGATCAGTTTTCCAGGTTCCAGTATGGCCTTAGGGATATCACATTATCTTTATATGCCTGTTTCCATGACTACAAAGGCAAGAGAATAAATTTTGGTCTACCCACCCCAGGTAGAACTGATGGCAGGGTGAGACAAGTGAGGAACCAAGGCACAAAATTTAAGGAGGCACTTACTCCCAGGATCATGCAAATGTAGGGACATTCAATTGCAGGGCTGAAATTCTCATGAATAAGTACACACTCAGTCATGTCTGATTCCTTGTGACCCTATGGACTCAGGCCTGCCAGGCTCCTCTGCCCATTGGACTGTACAGGCAGAATACTGAAGTAGGTTGCCATTTCCTTCTCCAAGGGATCTTCCTGACCCAGGCATCAAACCCACCTCTCCTGCACTGTCAGGTAGATTCTTTATCACTGTGAGACCTGGGAAGCCCCCTTAAGAGTACCTCCTTAAATTTTATGCCCTTGTTGCCTCATTAACTTCACTCAAGTCTCAGCCCTGCTCACAAAGTTGGTATGAAGTTGACCAACAGATCAGTTTGAGCTTTGAAGAGCATGAATGATTAGAAGCCACATGCTATTAATAGTATTAATCATGTGGACTTCCCTGGTGGCTCAGAGGGTAAAGTGTCTGCCTGCAATGTGGGATACCTGGGTTCGATCCCTGGGTAGGGAAGATCTCATGGAGAAGGAAATGGCAACCCACTCCAGTACTCTTGCCTGGAAAATTCCATGAACTGAAGAGCCTGATAGGCTACAGTCCATGGGGTCACAAAGAGTCAGACACGACTGAGTGGCTTCATTTTCACTTTCACTTTCACAGTAAGTTTTAGACCACAGTCTATCCCTATCACAATGAAACAAGGAGTTCAGATATATTAGTTTCTTTCCTTTTAATCAACATCTTCAAGGGAATCATAATAATTTCTCATAAAAATTTTGGACAGGCTCTCCGACTGACCTGAANCGACTGAGTGGCTTCATTTTCACTTTCACTTTCACAGTAAGTTTTAGACCACAGTCTATCCCTATCACAATGAAACAAGGAGTTCAGATATATTAGTTTCTTTCCTTTTAATCAACATCTTCAAGGGAATCATAATAATTTCTCATAAAAATTTTGGACAGGCTCTCCGACTGACCTGAAAACAAGTCAGCAGCATGTTGTGAGCTTTCTCTTCAAGCAAAGGTCACATGAGTAGAAACTGACAGTGATCTAGCCACTAAGAGTGACCCCAAACACTAGCCCCAAGAAAGGGGGATTTAGGCCCTACAAACACAGCACTAAATTCTGCCAACAACTTAGATGAATTTGATGGAGGCCTGAACTCCACATGAGAACACAGCCCCAGCCAACACCCCACTTTCAGCTTTGCAAGGTCCTGAACTGTGAACCTGCTTATGCCACACCAAGACTTCTGACCTGTAGAAACTGAATTTCAAAAATATGCACTAAATGCTCTTCAATGAGTTTTACTTGGCTTCTTAAACAAGAACTTTTGTTTGTTCAGAATGTGAACCTCTCTGGGTGTCTCTCAATGTGGAGAAACTTTTCATCTTTAAACTAGATGTTTTATGATCGGTGCTGTATAGATGGAGAAGTCTTGAGGCTACTGTAAAAATAAAACTGAAAACCAGAAGCAGGAGGCTTAAGTCCAAATCCTGAGAACATCAGTGAACTCCTGAATCCAGGGAACATTAATCGATAGGAGCTCATCAAACACCTCCATACCTACATTGAAACCAANCACAGTCAAAGGCTTTGGCATAGTCAATAAGGCAGAAACAGATGTTTTTCTGGAACTCTCTTGCTTTTTGATGATCCAATGGGATGTTGGCAATTTGACCTCCAGTCCTTCTGCCTTTTCTAAATCCAGCTTGAACATCTGGAAGTTCACATTTCATGTATTGTTGAAGCCTGGCTTGGAGAATTTTGAGCATTACTTTATTAGTGTGTGAGATGTGTGCAATTGTGAGGTAGTTTGAGCATTCTTTGGCATTGCCTTTCTTTGGGATTGGAATGCAAACTGACCTTTTCCAGTCCTGTGGCCTGCTAAGTTTTCCAGATTTNAAGTTCACATTTCATGTATTGTTGAAGCCTGGCTTGGAGAATTTTGAGCATTACTTTATTAGTGTGTGAGATGTGTGCAATTGTGAGGTAGTTTGAGCATTCTTTGGCATTGCCTTTCTTTGGGATTGGAATGCAAACTGACCTTTTCCAGTCCTGTGGCCTGCTAAGTTTTCCAGATTTGCTGACATATTGAGTCCAACACTTTCATAGCATCATCTTTTAGGATCTGAAATAGCTCAACTGGAATTCCATCACCTCCACTTGCTTTGTTCATAGTGATGCTTCCTAAGGCCCACTTGACTTCACATTCCAGGATGTCTGGCTCTAGGTGAGTGATCACACCATGGCGATTATCTGGTTTGTGAAGATCTTTTTTGTACAGTTCTTCTGTGTATTCTTGTCACCTCTTCTTAATATCTTCTGCTTCTATTAGGTACATACCATTTCTATCCTTATTGAGCCCATCTTTACATGAAATGTTATCTTGGTATCTCTCATTTTCTTGAAGAAATCTCTAGTCTTTCCCATTCTGTTGTTTTCCTCTATTTCTTTGCATTGATCACTAAGGAAGGCTTTCTTATCTCTCCTTGCTATTCTTTGGAACTCTGCATTCAAATGGGTATAACTTTCCTTTTCTCCTTTGCCTTTCACTTCTCTTCCTTCCACAGCTATTTGTAAGGCCTCCTCAGACAGCCATTTTTGTTTTTTGCATTTCTTTTCCTTAGGGATGATCTTCTTACTTCCACTGTATATTCATTAGGGGTTTGATGTAGGTCAAACCCCTGAATGGTCTAGTGGTTTTCCTTAATTTCTTCAACTTAAGTCTGAATTTGGCCATAAGGAGTTCATGATCTGAGCCAAAGTCAGCTCCTGGTCTTGTTTTTGCTGACTGTATAGAGCTTCTCCATTTTGGCTACAAAGAGTATAGTCAATCTGATTTTGGTGTTGACCATCTGGTGATGTCCATGTGTAGAGTCTTCTCTTGTGTTGTTGGAAGAGGATGTCTGCTAAGACCAGTGCATTCTCTTGGTAAAACTCTGTTAGCCTTTGCCCTGCTTCATTCTGTACTCCAAGGCCAAATTTGCCTGTTACTCCAAGTGTTTCTTGACTTCCTACTTTTGCATTCCAGTCACCTATAATGAAAAGGATATCTTTTTTTGGTGATAGTTCTAGAAGGTCTCATATGTCCTCAAAGAACCTTTCAACTTCAGCTTCTTCACNTTGGTAAAACTCTGTTAGCCTTTGCCCTGCTTCATTCTGTACTCCAAGGCCAAATTTGCCTGTTACTCCAAGTGTTTCTTGACTTCCTACTTTTGCATTCCAGTCACCTATAATGAAAAGGATATCTTTTTTTGGTGATAGTTCTAGAAGGTCTCATATGTCCTCAAAGAACCTTTCAACTTCAGCTTCTTCACCATTACTTGTCAGGGCATAGACTTGGATTACCCTATTGAATGGTTTGCCTTGTAAACGAACAGAGATCATTCTGTCATTTTTGAGACTGCATCCAAGGACTGCATCTCAGACTCTTTTGTTGACTATGATGGCTAGCTACTCCATTTCTTCTAAGTGTTTCTTGCCCATAGTAGTAGATAGAATGGTCATCTGAGTTAAATTCACCCATTTCAGTCCATTTTAGTTCACTGATTCCTCAAATGTAAATGTTCACTCTTGCTATCTCCTGTTTGACCACTTCCAATTTGCCTTGATTCGTGGACTTAACATTCCTGGTTCCTATGCAATATTGCTCTTTACAGAATCAGATCTTGCTTCCATCACCAGTCATATCCACAATTGAGTGTTGTTTTTGTTTTGGCTCCATCTCTTCGTTCTTTCTGGAATTAACAGACCTTATCTCCTTTTAACTCTGTTGAGGATGCCCATACTATGCTGCTAAGTCACTTCAGTTGTGTCCAACTCTGTGCGACCACATAGATGGCAGCCTACCAGGGTCTCCCATCCCTGGGATTCTCCAGACAAGAACACTGGAGTGGGTCGCCATTTCCTTCTCCAATGCATGAAAGTGAAAAGTCAAAGTGAAGTCGCTCAGTCGTGTTCGACCCTCAGTGACCCCATGGACTCCAGCCTTCCAGGCTCCTCTGTCCATGGGATTTTCCAGGCAAGAGCACTGGAGTGGGGTGCCATTGCCTTCTTCGCCCATAAAATGTGGACCTTGTAAATGATGTGAAGAAAATCTCAGTCTACATAATTTTATAGGTAACTCATTTTTACCAGATTATTTGTTATCACATCAAAACTAAAATACTGGATATTGTGATAAAACAATTTGAATTTTTATATTTATATCATAAAACCATCTTATAATTCTTTTTTTTTTTTCTTATAGGATTTTCTTTGTGAAGAAAATCTCAGTCTACATAAACTTATAGGTAACTCATTTTTACCAGATTATTTGTTATCACATCAAAACTAAAATACTGGGTATTGTGATACAGTAATTTGAATTTCTATATTTATATCATAAAGCCATCTTATAATTCTTTTTTTTTCTTATAGGATTTTCTTTGTCAGACATTCTATGCTTTAGCATTGTGAATTAAAATTACAATTTATAAGAATGAACAGTGTTCAAAGATACTCTACAATGGAATTTTCCTACTTTTGTTCTGAATTATAAGGATTATTTTCTCTGTATAGAAAACTAGAAAGTAAACATATTTAATGAGAAGGAGAAGGAAGGGGGGGAGAATAAATAAAGGAAGCAGAGAGAAAGAAAGTAGATGGGAAGAAGGGAGGGAGAAAGGGGGGGAAAGGAGGAAAGGAGGAAAGGGAGCGAGGAAAATTAGGAAAGAGGGGGAGTGGGAACTGTATTTTTTTCTTCGAGGATAGGTCAATTAAACTTACAGGTCAATTAAACTTATTCTGACCCTAATAGTGATGAAGAGACTTGTAAAGGCTTTTAACAGAGTGAGCAATGAGATGTGGACTGTGAAAATGCAACTCTGGCTATGAAGATAAATTGGACTGGAGGTGGCCAATGAAAGCAGCTAAGAGTAGTAAAAAACAGTCCCCCTCAGAAAACATATGAATAAAAAGCTGGCCTGATATGGTAAATAAAGAAGGAGATAGATTCAAAATAGTGATTTGTTGTGAAATTCGCTCAGTCATGCTCCACTCTTTGAGACCTTGTGGACTACAGAGTCCATGGAATTCTCCAGGCCAGAATACTGCAGCGGGTAGCCTTTCCCCTCTCCAGGGGATCTTCCCAACCCAGGAACCGAACCCAGGTCTCCCACATTGCAGGGAGATTCTTTACCAGCTGAGCCACAAGGGAAGACCAAGAATTAAGCTTATATCAAACATATACTATGTGAATAATGTACAAAACACTACCCATAGCACTGTTTTCTGATTGCCCCGGCTTCTTATCAGCCAAATTCAATTCAATATTTAGCTGTATTATAGATATTTTAAGCTTTTTCTGTGTCTATGTCACTCTCATGTTTCACTGCACTATTTCAAATCCTGCCTGTGTATATAGGCTATCTTCACTTAAGCAGACAAATGCCACCTCAAACTCAACAAGTCTCCAATTTCATATTTAACAACTACCACTTCTACCCAATAATCAATTGGTAGCCAGATCACTCTTATAAACACCCAAGTTTAAAATCCTGAAGGCCACTTTTAGCCCTTGATATCTTAATATTGTCAAATTCACTATTAAATATTTTTTCTTGTAAATATCTCATAGTTCTATCTTTGTCTCTCAGTCCTCATTGCCATGCCATCATGTTCTTACTGGACAATCTAATACCATGGCTGCTGTCCTGATTTTAGCCTTCAAGTTGGCCCCCCAGTGATCTTCAGCTGATATTCACACCTTCGAGTAATTCCTTCAACATATTATCAAAGTTGGTCTTAAGACCAATACAATAAAGGAGAAAAGAAAGTATGTAACTTTCCATATTATAAAAAGACTGCAGCTTCCTTCTTGAGGATACTCTCTACTTTCTCTCTCTTATTCTAGAATCACTCATTTTGATGGAAACCATTTGCTAGGCTGTAAGAACACTCAGGAAGCCTGTATAGAAGTCTGTGTTAAGTAATGCAGCTCTTTAACCAACAGCTAATGAGAAACTAAAGCCTGCCAATAGCTACATGACAAAACTTAGAAGTAGATTTCCAAGCCCCAGCAGATCTACAGACCTATCTTGACATTTTGTGAGATAACTTGAGTCTGAACTCTCAAGCTAAAATACTCCCAAATTTCTGGTCTTGAAAAACTATGAAAAAATAAACATTTAATATTCTAAGCTGCTAAGTTTGGAGAGGGGTCGTTACACAGCAATAGATAATGAATATAATCTCCATTTTATGTACGCTTGTTGTCTTGTTATGCTTGAGTCCAGATTTCTCTGCTTACATTCCAGGCCTTTTTATTATCTGATTCCATCTCATCTAATGTAGACCCCTGAACAATCAAAGTTTCTCTGAACTTAATTGCTTGAACCAGTGTTCCCTTTGCTTATGTTTTCCCACCTTCCTGAATATCTTTTATCTTTCTTTATCCATCTTCAAGGACCACATCATGTATAATTCCCTCCAGAAAACCTTTTTTGATATCTCTGTCCTGTGCATTGATTTCTTCTATGGAGTTAACTGAATTTTGCTCTAATTATTTCATGTAAGTTGGCTGTTCAGAGTTCATTACTTTGAATCCATTCCCCAACCCTAACCACCTTCACAATATCCACCTCCTTCTCACTCCGTTTCTAGATAACCACTAATTAAATGGATGTTTAATCCTATCACCATTCATTTTCTGAAACGTTTGTCCCAACAAAATTTGATCACAATAGCATTTTGAAACCAACGGTTATTTCTTGTGATCCTTACACTGATGTTATTATAATCTCATGTAATTGTACAAGTGCTTAGAAATGTTATTAATATCTTAGAATAAAGAAAAGAGGTCAGTAGATTGAAAGTATACAAATGAAATTTGCACAAGATACAGTCAAATAGCTTTCATCATATTAGGCAATTTGAAACAGTGACAAACAGAAAAATATTTTAATACAAGTACTGATGGATATAGTCATGCTTTAATATTTAGGTCATGGAAAATCTAGAAGAAAAGTAAAAAATAAACAGGTGAACTAATAAGATAACTATACTGAAATTCTTAGGAAGTTATTTCTTTCTCTGAAATTAGAAACTTTGCCTTATTAAAATAGTCAATCATCATTTAACCATCCTTTGGTGTCTTAAGTGTGGTGGCAGTGGACTTATATAACAAGAAGAGGAAAATGCAGGTTCTTTTTTAACGGAACTGTTTTGTTCATTTGTGGCTGACTTTTTATGTTAAAGTCTCATTTTTTAATTGTTTCATGTTAGCGCAGCATATGTATACTACTGCATTTATATATTGCAGATACAAAATCCTAAAATAATAAAAGAAAGAAGAGATTTGCATTTCTCCAAACTTGAAGAAGGATTCAGAGTAATGAATGAGGAATTTTCTATCAGGGACACTCTCCCAAGGGACTCTGGGAGATTCTGAAGTTCTAAAATCTAATGCAAACAATCCAGTGTCTTAAAATATTTTTTTTAAATAATGAAACCTACATAGAACCATGATTTTGAAACCAAACTAAGCTTTTCCTTTTAAGCCTTTATAAATAAAATTATATTAAGGGGAGCTTTGTTTCAGGCTAATTATCAAGTATCTTTATTCTAAGAGACAATATCCAACATAATTTTTCAGGGAAATATCCTCTAAATCCATAAAGAGTTCTGAAATTTCTAAAAATAAATAAAACTATAGCACAAATACCCTGGAAATTCCAGGTGATTTTAGGAAAAGTCTAGAAGCAACTAAAGAATCTCAGCAACAGTCTGAAATGTCACCTATTCAAAGTGAATTTTCTCCTGAGCATCCTCAGAGATTTTATGCTCAAAGATCAGACAGGGATGCTTTTGGTGAAATGAAACTTCAGGGAGACAAGATAAATTTAGAATCAATTTTACAAAAGCTAGATAGTTGCTGCTGGAAAGATACACTTACCATTCGTTTATTAATTCAAAAAAATTTTACAAAGGGTCTACTCTGGGCCAATACCTGCCTCTATTCTCTAGGTACTCACTATACAAATACAGTATGTATGTATATAATGTATATATTTCTCACTTTAGTACATTCAAGGTATGAGCCAGATATTACGGGGTACAGAGGGCTGAGTATTTAATGCTATCTGAAGACACAGGATACTCCATTACTTTGGCCACCTGATGCGAAGAGTTGACTCATTGGAAAAGACTCTGATGCTGGGAGGGATTGGGGGCAGGAGGAGAAGGGGACAACAGAGGATGAGATGGCTGGATGGCATCACTGACTCAATGGGCGTGAGTCTGAGTGAACTCCAGGAGTTGTTGATGGATAGGAAGGCCTGGTATGCTGCGATTCATGGGGTTGCAAAGAGTTGGACATGACTGAGCGACTGAACTGAACTGAAGACACAGGATAGGGCTGAAAGGAGGCTTGCTAGAGAAGATAACAATTGAGCTGAGCAGTGAAGAATAAGAAACAATTTCCCAGGTGGACAAGAGGTGAGAGGAGAGTGTTCAGAAAAGAGAAACAGTATGATCAAAGGCAGAGAAGCAAGCAATCTCATGGTTCCTCTCCAGGAATGGGAATAACTAATCCAGATTGAAGCACAGAGTACAGTGTGGACAATGCAGGGAGTAGGGTTGGATGGCTGCTATGGGGCCAACCATCAAGGGAAACATTTGCCATACAGAGACTTCTGACCCTAAGAGTAACAAAGAGGCTTGTAAAGGATTTTAACAGAGTGAGCAATGAGATTTGTACTGTGAGACTGCAACTCTGGCTATGAAGATAAATTGGACTGGAAGTGACCAATGAAAGCAGCTAAGAGTAGTAAAAATAGTTCCAGTCAGAAATTATATTAATAAAAACCTGGCCTGATATGGTAAATAAAGAAGGAGATAGATTCAAAATAGAGATTTAATGTGAAAGTTGCTCAGTTGTGTCTGACTTTTTGTGAGGGAATGGACTATATGGTCCATGGAATTCTCCAGGCCAGAATACTGAAGTGGGTAGCCTTTCCCTTCTCCAGGGGATCTTCCCAATCCAGGGATTGAACCCAGGTCTCCCACATTGCAGGTGGATTCTTTACCAAGTGAGCCACAGGGAAGCCCAAGAGTATTGGAACGGATAGCCTATCCCTTCTCCAGCCGGTCTTCCTGACCCAGGAATTGAACCAGGGTCTCCTGCATTGAAGGTGGATTCTTTACCAAGTGAGCTATCAGGGAAGCCCAAGAAAGAGATTTATTAAGGAAACATAATTACAACTTAGTGACCAACTAGGAGCTTCCCAGGTGGCTCAGTGGTAAAGAATCTGCCTGCAAAGTAGGAGACATGGGTTTGATACCTGGATCGAGAAGATACCCTGGAAGAGGGCACAGCAACCCTCTCCAGTATTTTTGCCTGGAGAATTCCATGAACAGAATTCCATGGAGTTGCAAAGAGTTGGACACAACTGAAGCATCTTAACACACACACACGGAGGGACCAATTGGATATATAGAGTTAGTAACTCTAGTATGAACTTCCACATTTCTGAGTTGGATACCAAGGTAAAGGTTACTATTCTGAACAAGTTTATGGTAGATAAAGGGCAAGGAACTTGTTTCATACTCTTCTCTTGATATACTTTACCATCTTTTAG
>SJYA01000587.1:4560654-4568847 GCA_006410615.1 Neotragus moschatus
AAAAAGTCCTAGGCTAAAATAAACTAACAACTAGTGTCTAATTTTTTCTTCTAAAACCCATTTCTCTCTCCTGATTCACCAATGACAATGCTGCTTCTGTTTTTAGGGAATATATAGAATCTACACAGCTTTGACTATAAACATTAATCATTAGCTTGCTGGTTAAACTGAATCACAGGATGTCAATAAAAGAACAATATTTCCAATTCTGGATACTTGGTAACACCCTAAATATGACAAGGCTCATGTTGTATTAGGTATTTATTTTCTAATATGTTAGACAGGCGATCATGTTCTTAAAATTAGCAGTATAAATGCTTGGAAAACAAGACATAGAATCTTATTTAATAACAAATAGGCCAAAATATGGCCTATTTGTTATGCAGTTTACAAAATGGTCAGTTATAAAATTCAGAATAGATTTCCTACGCACAAACTTCTTGGCTGTACTATTAAAACTACTTGGAGGTTCCAACATCCAGACTTAGATTTGTTGTTTTTAGAAGCAAGATGGAACATTGCTAAAATCCCTTTTCCTTTCATAACTTTGTGATTTCATTTTGAAAGGAAGAATAAATTATATATTTATAAATGGGGCCAGGAGATAGGAGGCTGGTGACCTCTGAGAATATTGGTGCTTTAGGGGTGAAAATGACAAAAACACTTCCTTACATTCTTAACCAAAAGCATCATCTGTACCACTTTTTTTCTTTCCAAAATAGTATGTGGTGGGCTTAGGGAGATGGAAAGAATATATTGATTTTCATCTCTTCTTTCTGTCTTAGGTTTTCTTGCCTGCTATACATTTGGTTTATGGACTGACAGCTCTGATAAGCAAATACTGTTAAAACACATAGGATAGTTCTTTTTAAACAGTGGTTACGCAAGTCTAATAATTGTATTTAAGTGTAGTCATTAAATCATTTAAACAAAAATCTGTCCTTCTGCTGTTTTACTCAGTTTTCTCAACAAATCCTGAGCCTATGAAGATAATACTGAAGTAAATATTAATACAAATAAACATAACAATTTTTCTGAAAACTCTTGCACACATATAAAAAGACTAGACTGAAATATTAATACAATATGGTATATATAATAAATAATATACATATATGTGTGAGCGTGCTCAGTCACTTGGTTGTGTTCAACTCATGGTGGCTCAATGGACTGTAGCCCACCAGGTTCCTCTGCTCATGGGATTCTCCAAGCAAGAATACTGAAATGGGATGCATTTCTTTCTCCAGGGGATCTTCCTGACCCAAGGATCAAACCCACGTCTCTTGCATCTCCTGTATTGGCAGGTGGATACCAGGTACACAAACACACAAACACAGGCACGCACATTTGTTAACTCATTATTGAAACAGAGGCAANAAATGTCCACTGAAGGAGGAATGGATAAAGAAGATGTGGTACATATACACAGAGGAATATTACTCAGCCATTAAAAAGAATGAAATAATGCCTTTTGCAGCAACATGGATGGACCTAGAGATTGTCATATCAGAGAAAGAAAGAGAAATATTATATCACTTACAAGTGAAACCTAATAAAAATGATACAAAGGAACCCATTTACAAAGAAGAAATAGACTCACAGGCTTAGAGAATGAACTTATAATTATCAGGGGGGAAGAGTGCAGGGGAGGGATAGTTAGGGAGCTTGGAATTGATAAGTACACACTGCTATATTTTAAATGGATAACCAAAAAGGGCCTACTGTATAGCACAAGGAATTCTGCTCAGTATTATGTAATAATCTAAATAAGAAAAGAATTTGAAAAAGGATACTTATACACATATAACTTAATCACTTTGTTGTGACTGAAATTAACACAACACTGTTAATCAACTATAATATAAAGTCTAAAATGAATAAATAGATAAAATTTAAAAAAAAAAAAAAATAAGGCACTGTGATTCTGAGAATCACAATAATGTCCTCCTGGCTGGAGCAAGACGTTGAAACCAACAGAAGAAGGAACCAAGATCTTTTCGGGATCAAACTCAGTTGTGAAGTATATACAATGGAATATTACTCATCCATAAAAAAGAACAAAACAATACCATTTGAAGTAACCTGGCTGGACCTAGAGATTCCCATACTGAGTGAAGTCAGACAGAGAAAGACAAATCATATGATATCACTTACATGTGGATTCTTTAAAAAGGCTACAAATGAATGTATCTACAAAACCAAAATAGAGTTACAGATATAGAAAATAAACTTTCAGTTAGCAGGGGGTAAGAGGGGAGTGATAACTCAGAAGACTGTGACTGACACATATACAGTACTATATATAAAATAGGTAACTAATAAGGACCTACCATACAGCATAGGGAACTCCACTCAGTACTCTGTAACGGCCTATATGGGAAGAGAATCTTAAGAGTGCATTTATGTATGTGTATAACAGATTCACTTTGCTGTATACCTGAAACTAGCTCAATATGGTAAATCAGTTATGCCCCAATAGCTTTTTTTTAATTGAATTAAATCAGAAAAAGAACTTAGTAGTGAAAAGTCTATTGCAACAGGACTAGGAGGAGAAAGCATCCTGTTTTTAGTGAAGATGCAAAAATCATGCATGTATGAAGCAGGCCTCATGGTGTAGATAGGCCTGATTATCTAAACCATTTGAATTTTTTCATTCTCTTAAGAACATAACCAAAGAAGAACATGGAAGAGCATATGCATTTGTGACCACAGCTAAATATATGTTTTATACTTTTTCAGATACAGAACTTCTTAAATGGCAGGAACCTATACTTCGCAGAAAGTGAGGCATATCAAATATCAGCAGTCTAGTGGTTAATTACACTGGATGTCATGGCAGCTTGGGTTTGAATCTGGCTATATTTCCTATCTGTGTAGACAAGTCAATCTTTTCCTCAAAGACACATTTCCTCATCAAAAAAATGGGAATAATAATAGGTCTGTTGTGACCTAATACTTATGAAAGACTTACAATATCTGGCAATGGGTATTGATTAGGAAGAATGGTAGCAGTAATATTAAACATTTTAAAATATGCAGCATTTCATCTTGCATACAAAAATATGGGTAGAATAGTCCTTCGATTTACTGGGAAAAGCAGTCACATCACTTGTTTGCATTTACGAATGGCCTTCGGAAAGTCTTCACTCAATCAAAATTGTCTTGACTTGCTGAAATGGGGGGAATAAAATCAACAGGATGAAATTTATCAGGAATAAATGTTAAGTACTAAACAGAAGATTATTACAGGTGAGACCTGAGACTTCTCTTCACGTGAAAAGAAGGATAAGTCAGTGACAATAGGATAAGGCAATAAACCTAAGATGTATTAATGAAGATACAGTGTCCAGATTAAGGAGATTAACATCTTAACCACTGAGGAATGAANTTATCAGGAATAAATGTTAAGTACTAAACAGAAGATTATTACAGGTGAGACCTGAGACTTCTCTTCACGTGAAAAGAAGGATAAGTCAGTGACAATAGGATAAGGCAATAAACCTAAGATGTATTAATGAAGATACAGTGTCCAGATTAAGGAGATTAACATCTTAACCACTGAGGAATGAATGAAGTCTGAGGAAGATGTAGGCAGGAAAGAAGAAAACAAATAATAAATGTGTAACACTTACTTATTATCTCTCTATAGTCAAAACAGTATCATATTCAAGAGGTAGTCTATTAATTCTGTACCTTTCTAGAGGCCATAACTTGAATCAAAAGAATGAAGAGGAGGCGGATATTACCACATGTAAATTTATTTACGTAGCCAAGGTTTAGACTAAACTGCTTCAACAAAGAAACTTCAAAATACAGTGGTGATGGAAGGAGATGGAATGGTCCATGGTAGGAAGGTGATCTAGACAGGTAGGAAAAAAAAATCCACTCTATGATTTATCCAGGTATTTAAACGAGAAAATCAACCAGTCTTCTCCAACATATGGCTCCATCCTTAAGTCTAAAGCTGCCTCTGCAGTTGTTGCCACATCCCAGCTACCAAGATATTAAGGACAAGTAGTCTTGTCTATAAGCAGATGACCTGGAAGTTCCACGAATTACTTTAGCTCATATCCTACCAATCCAAACTTAATTGCATGGCCACATTTAAATCAAATCCCTACAATTATACAGAGAAAGTGACACATAGATTCAAGGGATTAGATCTGATAGACAGAGTGCCTGAAGAACTATGGACAGAGGTTCGTGACATTGTACAAGAGGCAGTGATCAAGACCATCCCCAAGAAAAAGAAATGCAAAAAGGCAAAATGGCTGTCTGAGGAGGCTTTACAAATAGCTGAGAAAAGAAGAGAGGCTAAAGGCAAAGGAGAAAAGGAAAGCTATACCCATTTGAATGCAGAGTTCCAAAGAATAGCAAGGAGAGATAAGAAAGCCTTCCTCAGGGATCAATGCAAAGAAATAGATGAAAATAACAGAATGGGAAAGACTAGAGATCTCTTCAAGAAAACTAGAAACACCAAGGGGACATTTCATGCAAAGATGGGCACAATAAAGGATAGAGATTGTATGGACCTAACAGAAGCAGAAGATATTAAGAAGAGGTGACAAGAATACACAGAAGAACTATACAAAAAAGATCTTCATGATTCAGACAACCAAAATGATGTGATCACTCACCTAGAGCCAGATATACTGGAATGTGAGGTCATCACTATGAACAAAGCTAGTGAAGGTGATGGAATTCCAATTGAGCTATTTCAAATTCTAAAAGATGATGCTGTCAAGTGCTGCACTCAATAACGCCAGCAAATTAGGAAAACGCAGCAGTGGCCACAGGACTGGAAAATGTCAGTTACTCCAATCCCAAAGAAAGGAAATGCCAAAGAATGCTCAAATTACCAAACAATAGCACTAATCTCACATGCTAGCAAAATAATTTTCAAAATTCTCTAAGCCAGGCTTCAACAGTACGTGAACCGTGAACTTCCAGATGTTCAAGCTGGATTTAGAAAAGGCAGAGGAACCAGAGATCAAACAGCCAACATTCATTGGATCATAGAAAAAGTAAGAAAGTTTCAGAAAACCATCTACTTCTGCTTTGTTGACTACACTAAAGCCTTTGACTGTGTGGATCACAACAAACTGTAGAATATTCTTAGAGATGGGAATACCAGACCACCTGATCTGCCTCCCGAGAAATCTGTATGCAGGTCAAGAAGCAACAGTTAGAAGTGGACATGGAACAACAGACTCTTTCCAAATCAGGAAGGAGTATGTCAAGGCTGCATATTGTCACCCTGCTAATGTAACTTATATGCAGAGCACATTATGAGAAATGCTGGACTGGATGAAGCATAAGGTGGAATCAAGATTGCTAGGAGAAATATCAATAACCTCAGATATGCAGATGACACCACCCTTATGGCAGAAAGCAAAGAGGAACTAAAGAGCCTCTTGATGAAAATGAAAGAGGAGAGTGAAATAGCTGGTTTAAAACTCAACATTCCGAAAACTAAGATCATGGCATCCAGTTGCCATCACTTCATGCCAAATAGATGGGGAAACAATGGAAACAGTGACAGTGATTTTGGACTCCATCTTGCTCCTTGGAAGAAAAGGTATGATCAACCTAGACAGCTTATTAAAAAGCAGGGACATTACTTTGCCAACAAATGTCCATCTCATCAAAGCTATGGTTTTTCCAGTAGTCATGCATGGATGTGAGAGTTGGACAATAAAGAAAACTGAGTGCTGAAGAATAGATGCTTTTGAACTGTGGTGTTGGAGAAGACTCTTGAGAGTCCCTTGGACTGCAAGGAGATCCAACCAGTCCATCCTAAAGGAAATCAGTCCTGAATATTCATTGGAAGGACTGATGCTGAAGCTGAAACTCCAATATTCTGGCCACCTAATGCAAAGAGCTGACTCATTTGAAAAGACCCTGATGCTGGGAGGGATTGAAGGTAGGAGAAGAAGAGGATGACAGAGGATGAATTGGTTGGATGGCATCATCGACTTGATGGACATGAGTTTGGGTCAGCTCTTGGAGTTGGTGATAGACAGGGAGGGCTGATGTGCTGCAATCCATTGGGGTTGCAAAGAGTCGGACATGACTGAATGACTAAACTGAACTGATCTCACTGTTAGAGAAGTTGAGAAATGTGGTCTTTAGATACATCAGCATAAAACAGCCAAAAGTCAATCTGTTGGGGTGGGAGTGAGGTGTGGTCATTAATTAAAGAGAGAAGTGGAGAATAAACACAAAGAAGGGAGAAGTTAAAAGTTTCTTCACAGTTTCTTCACAAAAGTTTCTTCTTTATATGATTCTTCAGAGAATCATATAAACATTATAGCCGATCAGTACTAGAATTATCACTCTATGAACCTACTGCACTTTCTTAGTATTCAGAGTTCATCACAGATACAATAGAAAATATTCCGGAATTCAATAGTGGATAACTGCTGCTAACTGCTAAGTCACTTCAGTCGTGTCCGACTCTGTGTGACCCCATAGACGGCAGCCTACCAGGCTCCCCCGTCCCTGGGATTCTCCAGGCAAGAACACTGCAGTGGGTTGCCATTTCCTTCTGCAATGCATGAAAGTGAAAAGTTTAAGTGAAGTCGCTCAGTCGTATCCGACTCTTAGCGACCCCATGGACTGCAGCCCACCAGGCTCCTCCGCCCATGGGATTTTCCAGGCAAGAGTATTGGAGTGGGGTGCCATTGCCTTCTCCGATAGTGGATAACACTATATGGTAAATGTGGTTCCTTCTAACCCTGACATTTTGTCATTTTAAAATGGCCTTTCAATAAGTCTCTGCTTAACACACTGTTGGATGGAATTTGAAAGTGACTACTCTATGCCCTGATGTCTCATTTCACTTCTTTTATCATTAGGGTAAATGGCTATATTCTTAACTTCTGTCAGTGCAGATACTATATTTCATTCATCATAATTTAAAGGGGTACCTATTTTTAAAATAAACATAAATGAAATGTTAGTCAAGTTTTAGACCTCAACTCAGCCGTAACTCATAGCATTATTCACCTAATATTTATTTTTTCAGAAAGTTAGTAAAAAAAAAAAAGGTAGAAAGTTAATAGATAATTGTAGCATATATTCAGGTTATGAATATATAGCATATATTCAGGTTACAAATATATAGCTACTGCTTTCTTTATTAATTATATGAATTATACTAAGGACTTATTATAAATGTCTGCTATAAACCGATATTACAGATAGGCCAAAGTTTCTCCAAATGAGATTATTCATCTTTGGTGGCAGCGGGGGAGGGGGTAATATGTGAAGGAAAAAAATTAAAACTTAATCCTGGCTGATTTTTCTGAAGTTGTGACTTTATGACAAAGATGTAATTTAAGTCAACAAAATGAAGGCAGAGGGAGGAAATCAGTCAATTTGTCAATTTCATTCTGCTGGTTACTTTTTTCAAACTTTGACCTAACTGTCCCATAAAGATACAGTCTCAGAAGGCTTACTTTATAATTGAAAGTTAAACTTGAATTAAAACTACGCAGTGTCTATAAGACAACTCCGTGGGTATTAGAGAAGGTGGAGGATGCCTCCCCCAAAGCAATGACTTGTTCAGTTTAGAAAAGGCTGGATTTACAGTTCCGCCCAGACCTTCAGTCATTTTCATGCAACATTCAAATGCACAATCTTCTATGGCACTGAATTATTTTTGGGGGTGCTGAGCAAAGAATTAAATTACATGTAAAGCTTTTCTTCAAAGGGTTCATGTTGTTTCTAATAGAGTATATTTACCCTCTTCATATAAGATAGTAAATTGTGGTAAATAAATGTGATTTATCTGGATTCACTTTTCAAAATAATAGTAAATCCAATGAGAATTTCAGAATAACTCAAGAGTAGGTTCTTTATTTCATTCAGTAGTTAGGGGAATCTCTACTCTCACTCAGGCTTCATTTTTTTTAAAATCACTTAAGTGCTCATGAAATTGAAACTCTGGTAAATATTGGGAGACTTACCCTTAGTGACTATGTTGATTACTTTCTCTCAATAAAAATTAATTTACTCATGTAAACCCTTACCTGTCTTATACTGACAGACTGTACTGGGAGATGAATTAGTTACATTTATTATTGAATTGCAAAAGCTACAAAACATATATTTATATATATGCATACATATGCACAACAGTAATTCGTTTCTCTTTAGAATAAGTAATTTTATTGAAAATATATTATTCAA